>JAVTVY010001604.1:0-33082 GCA_036873755.1 Hanleya hanleyi | reverse complement strand
GCCGCCCTGTGGCCATAATGGATTTTCGAATCGGACCAGAAAAGGTATCTGCACATCTACATCCCAAGGGGAACCTGTGTACCAAATTTCAGAAAGATCCGTGCAGTAGTTCCTGAGAAATCGCGATAACAAGGGTCCATGGGGAAATCCAAGATGGCCGCCCTGTGGCCATATTGGATTTTCGAATCGGACCAGAAAGGGTATCTGCACAACTAGGCCCCAAGGGGAATCTGTGTACCGAATTTCAGAAAGATCCACGCAGTAGTTCCTGAGAAATCGTGATAACAAGGTTTCATGGGGAAATCCAAGATGGCCGCCCTGTGGCCATATTGGATTTTCGAATCGGACCAGAAAAGGTATCTGCACATCTAGACCCCAAGGGGAACCTGTGTACCAAATTTGAGAAAGATCCATGAAATAGTTTCTGAGAAACTGCGATGACAAGGTTTCATGACGAAATCCAAGATGGCTGCCTGGTGGCCATATTGGATTTTCGAATCGGACCAGAAAAGGTATCTTGCACAACTAGACCCCAAGGGGAACCTGTGTACCAAATTTGAGAAAGATCAGTGCAGTAGTTCCTGAGAAATCGCGATAACAAGGTTTCATGGGGAAATCCAAGATGTCCGCCCTGTGGCCATATTGGATTTTCGAATCGGACCAGAAAAGGTATCTGCACAACTAGGCCCCAAGGGGAATCTGTGTACCGAATTTCAGAAAGATCCACGCAGTAGTTCCTGAGAAATTGTGATAAGGTTTCATGGGGAAATCCAAGATGGCCGCCCTGTGGCCATATTGGATTTTCGAATCGGACCAGAAAACGTATCTACACATCTAGACCCCAAGGGGAACCTGTGTACCAAATTTCAGAAAGATCCGTAGAGTAGTTCCTGAGAAATCGCGATAACAAGGTTTCATGGGGAAATCCAAGATGGCCGCCCTGTGGCCATATTGGATTTTCAAATCGGATCAGAAAAGTGATCTGCACAACTAGACCCCAAGGGGAACCTGTGTACCAAATTTCAGAAAGATCCGTGCGGTAGTTCCTGAGAAATCGCGATAACAAGGTTTCATGGGGAAATCCAAGATGTCCGCCCTGTGGCCATATTGGATTTTCGAATCGGACCAGAAAAGGTATCTTGCACAACTAGACCCTAAGGGGAACCTGTGTACCAAGTTTGAGAAAGATCCATGCAGTACTTCCTGAGAAATGACAATAACGAAGTTTCATGGGGAAATCCAAGATGGCCTGTGTACCGAATTTGGGAAAGATCCATGCAGTAATTCCTGAGAAATCGCGATAACAAGGTTTCATGGGGAAATCCAAGATGGCCGCCTTGTGGCCATATTGGGTTTTCGAATCGGACCAGAAAAGGTATCTGCACAACTAGGCCCCAAGGGGAATCTGTGTACCGAATTTCAGAAAGATCCACGCAGTAGTTCCTGAGAAATCGTGATAACAAGGTTTCATGGGGAAATCCAAGATGGCCGCCCTGTGGCCATATTGGATTTTCGAATCGGACCAGAAAAGATATCTGCACATCTAGACCCCAAGGGGAACCGGTGTACCAAATTTCAGAAAGATCTGTACAGTAGTTCCTGAGAAATCGCGATAACAAGGTTTCATGGGGAAATCCAAGATGGCCGCCCTGTGGCCATATTGGATTTTCGAATCGGACCAGAAAAGGTATCTGCACAACTAGGCCCCAAGGGGAATCTGTGTACCGAATTTCAGAAAGATCCACGCAGTAGTTCCTGAGAAATCGCGATAACAAGGTTTCATGGGGAAATCCAAGATGTCCGCCCTGTGGCCATATTGGATTTTCGAATCGGACCAGAAAAGGTATCTGCACAATTAGGCCCCAAGGGGAATCTGTGTACCAAATTTCAGAAAGATCCGCGCAGTAGTTCCTGAGAAATTGTGATAACAAGGTTTCATGGGGAAATCCAAGATGGCCGCCCTGTGGCCATATTGGATTTTCGAATCGGACCAGAAAACGTATCTGCACATCTAGACCCCAAGGGGAACCTGTGTACCGAATTTGGGAAAGATCCATGCAGCAGTTCCTGAGAAATTGTGATAAGGTTTCATGGGGAAATCCAAGATGGCCGCCTTGTGGCCATATTGGATTTTCGAATCAGACCAGAAAAGGTATCTTGCACAACTAGACCCTAAGGGGAACCTGTGTACCAAGTTTGAGAAAGATCCATGCAGTACTTCCTGAGAAATGACAATAACGAAGTTTCATGGGGAAATCCAAGATGGCCTGTGTACCGAATTTGGGAAAGATCCATGCAGTAGTTCCTGAGAAATCACGATAACAAGGTTTCATGGGGAAATCCAAGATGGCCGCCTTGTGGCCATATTGGGTTTTCGAATCGGACCAGAAAAGGTATCTGCACAACTAGGCCCCAAGGGGAATCTGTGTACCAAATTTCAGAAAGATCCGTGCAGTAGTTGCTGAGAAATCGTGATAACAAGGTTTCATGGGGAAATCCAAGATGGCCGCCCTGTGGCCATAATGGATTTTCGAATCGGACCAGAAAAGGTATCTGCACATCTACATCCCAAGGGGAACCTGTGTACCAAATTTCAGAAAGATCCGTGCAGTAGTTCCTGAGAAATCGCGATAACAAGGGTTCATGGGGAAATCCAAGATGGCCGCCCTGTGGCCATATTGGATTTTCGAATCGGACCAGAAAAGGTATCTGCACAACTAGACCCCAAGGGGAACCTGTGTACCAAATTTCAGAAAGATCCGTGCAGTAGTTCCTGAGAAATCGCGATAACAAGGTTTCATGGGGAAATCCAAGATGTCCGCCCTGTGGCCATATTGGATTTTCGAATCGGACCAGAAAAGGTATCTGCACAACTAGGCCCCAAGGGGAATCTGTGTACCGAATTTCAGAAAGATCCACGCAGTAGTTCCTGAGAAATTGTGATAAGGTTTCATGGGGAAATCCAAGATGGCCGCCCTGTGGCCATATTGGATTTTCGAATCGGACCAGAAAACGTATCTACACATCTAGACCCCAAGGGGAACCTGTGTACCAAATTTCAGAAAGATCCGTAGAGTAGTTCCTGAGAAATCGCGATAACAAGGTTTCATGGGGAAATCCAAGATGGCCGCCCTGTGGCCATATTGGATTTTCAAATCGGATCAGAAAAGTGATCTGCACAACTAGACCCCAAGGGGAACCTGTGTACCAAATTTCAGAAAGATCCGTGCGGTAGTTCCTGAGAAATCGCGATAACAAGGTTTCATGGGGAAATCCAAGATGTCCGCCCTGTGGCCATATTGGATTTTCGAATCGGACCAGAAAAGGTATCTTGCACAACTAGACCCTAAGGGGAACCTGTGTACCAAGTTTGAGAAAGATCCATGCAGTACTTCCTGAGAAATGACAATAACGAAGTTTCATGGGGAAATCCAAGATGGCCTGTGTACCGAATTTGGGAAAGATCCATGCAGTAGTTCCTGAGAAATCGCGATAACAAGGTTTCATGGGGAAATCCAAGATGGCCGCCCTGTGGCCATATTGGATTTTCGAATCGGACCAGAAAAGGTATCTGCACAACTAGGCCCCAAGGGGAATATGTGTACCAAATTTCAGAAAGATCCGCGCAGTAGTTCCTGAGAAATCGTGATAACAAGGTTTCATGGGGAAATCCAAGATGGCCGCCCTGTGGCCATATTGGATTTTCGAATCGGACCAGAAAACGTATCTGCACATCTAGACCCCAAGGGGAACCTGTGTACCAAATTTCAGAAAGATGCGTGCAGTAGTTCCTGAGAAATCGCGATAACAAGGTTTCATGGGGAAATCCAAGATGGCTGCCTGGTGGCCATATTGGATTTCCGAATCGGACCAAAAAAGGTATCTTGCACAACTAGACCCCAAGGGGAACCTGTGTACCAAATTTGAGAAAGATCCATAAAGTAGTTCCTGAGAAATCGCGATAACAAGGTTTCATGGGGAAATCCAAGATGTCCGCCCTGTGGCCATATTGGATTTTCGAATCGGACCAGAAAAGGTATCTGCACAACTAGGCCCCAAGGGGAATCTGTGTACCGAATTTCAGAAAGATCCACGCAGTAGTTCCTGAGAAATTGTGATAACAAGGTTTCATGGGGAAATCCAAGATGGCCGCCCTGTGGCCATATTGGATTTTCAAATCGGACCAGAAAACACATCTAGACCCCAAGGGGAACCTGTGTACCAAATTTCAGAAAGATCCGTGCAGTAGTTCCTGAGAAATCGCGATAACAAGGTTTCATGGGGAAATCCAAGATGGCCGCCTTGTGGCCATATTGGATTTTCGAATCAGACCAGAAAAGGTATCTTGCACAACTAGACCCTAAGGGGAACCTGTGTACCAAGTTTGAGAAAGATCCATGCAGTACTTCCTGAGAAATGACAATAACGAAGTTTCATGGGGAAATCCAAGATGGCCTGTGTACCGAATTTGGGAAAGATCCATGCAGTAGTTCCTGAGAAATCGCGATAACAAGGTTTCATGGGGAAATCCAAGATGGCCGCCTTGTGGCCATATTGGGTTTTCGAATCGGACCAGAAAAGGTATCTGCACAACTAGGCCCCAAGGGGAATCTGTGTACCAAATTTCAGAAAGATCCGTGCAGTAGTTGCTGAGAAATCGTGATAACAAGGTTTCATGGGGTGCATTCCACACCTAAATGATGTGCGGTTAAAATAGACATGGGTTCGGGTCTTCGGCCTCAAATATATGTAAAATCTTTAACAAAACCCCTGTGAAAGTATATATTTTCTGAATGGGCACACCCATGCCATTATTCCAGGAGACAAGTGAGCTATTCAAATTGAAAAGGAAAGACGTGCAATCCTCCTTAAACCTTCTTCAACTTTTCTGAAAAACTCCATAAAATGTACGAAAATGTGCCAAATTCGACCCACCATCCAGAGAAAACAAAAGAAATGATTTTCTTGTTAGACTTGTGAAAGTTTCTCCGTCCAACGGGCATTTTAAAAAGCGAAAAAAATCAGGGGGTCGACCTACTCGTTTTTTGTAAAATTTTATCGCCATAAGGGAATCATCATTTTTGTTCCCCGAAAAAGTGAGGATTTTGTCCTGCCAGATATTCAATTCCGGAAACCATTAACTCTGTAGTGGCGCATAGATGCGATAAGCAAGCAATTGTTATATCCTCGTTTGAAGAAATGGTTACGTCCAGCAGGGTGATACTACAGATATCAGCTAGTAGAAAGGGAAGAAGAATTACCATGCTGTCAAAAACAGGCGACCTTCCTTATTATGAAATTAGGGAGGGGCCATTTGTGCGAAACCGTGGCCTAGTGTGGAGTGCACCCATGGGGAAATCCAAGATGGCCGCCCTGTGGCCATAATGGATTTTCGAATCGGACCAGAAAAGGTATCTGCACATCTACATCCCAAGGGGAACCTGTGTACCAAATTTCAGAAAGATCCGTGCAGTAGTTCCTGAGAAATCGCGATAACAAGGGTCCATGGGGAAATCCAAGATGGCCGCCCTGTGGCCATATTGGATTTTCGAATCGGACCAGAAAGGGTATCTGCACAACTAGGCCCCAAGGGGAATCTGTGTACCGAATTTCAGAAAGATCCACGCAGTAGTTCCTGAGAAATCGTGATAACAAGGTTTCATGGGGAAATCCAAGATGGCCGCCCTGTGGCCATATTGGATTTTCGAATCGGACCAGAAAAGGTATCTGCACATCTAGACCCCAAGGGGAACCTGTGTACCAAATTTGAGAAAGATCCATGAAATAGTTTCTGAGAAACTGCGATGACAAGGTTTCATGACGAAATCCAAGATGGCTGCCTGGTGGCCATATTGGATTTTCGAATCGGACCAGAAAAGGTATCTTGCACAACTAGACCCCAAGGGGAACCTGTGTACCAAATTTGAGAAAGATCAGTGCAGTAGTTCCTGAGAAATCGCGATAACAAGGTTTCATGGGGAAATCCAAGATGTCCGCCCTGTGGCCATATTGGATTTTCGAATCGGACCAGAAAAGGTATCTGCACAACTAGGCCCCAAGGGGAATCTGTGTACCGAATTTCAGAAAGATCCACGCAGTAGTTCCTGAGAAATTGTGATAAGGTTTCATGGGGAAATCCAAGATGGCCGCCCTGTGGCCATATTGGATTTTCGAATCGGACCAGAAAACGTATCTACACATCTAGACCCCAAGGGGAACCTGTGTACCAAATTTCAGAAAGATCCGTAGAGTAGTTCCTGAGAAATCGCGATAACAAGGTTTCATGGGGAAATCCAAGATGGCCGCCCTGTGGCCATATTGGATTTTCAAATCGGATCAGAAAAGTGATCTGCACAACTAGACCCCAAGGGGAACCTGTGTACCAAATTTCAGAAAGATCCGTGCGGTAGTTCCTGAGAAATCGCGATAACAAGGTTTCATGGGGAAATCCAAGATGTCCGCCCTGTGGCCATATTGGATTTTCGAATCGGACCAGAAAAGGTATCTTGCACAACTAGACCCTAAGGGGAACCTGTGTACCAAGTTTGAGAAAGATCCATGCAGTACTTCCTGAGAAATGACAATAACGAAGTTTCATGGGGAAATCCAAGATGGCCTGTGTACCAAATTTCAGAAAGATCCGTGCAGTAGTTCCTGAGAAATTGCGATAACAAGGTTTCATGGGGAAATCCAAGATGGCCGCCCTGTGGCCATATTGGATTTTCGAATCGGACCAGAAAAGGTATCTGCACAACTAGGCCCCAAGGGGAATCTGTGTACCAAATTACAGAAAGATCCGCGCAGTAGTTCCTGAGAAATCGTGATAACAAGGTTTCATGGGGAAATCCAAGATGGCCGCCCTGTGGCCATATTGGATTTTCGAATCGGACCAGAAAACGTATCTGCACATCTAGACCCCAAGGGGAACCTGTGTACCAAATTTCAGAAAGATGCGTGCAGTAGTTCCTGAGAAATCGCGATAACAAGGTTTCATGGGGAAATCCAAGATGGCCGCCCTGTGGCCATATTGGATTTCCGAATCGGATCAGAAAAGTGATCTGCACAGCTAGACCCTAAGGGGAACCTGTGTACCAAATTTCAGAAAGATCCGTGCAGTGGTTCCTGAGAAATCGCGATAACAAGGTTTCATGGGGAAATCCAAGATGTCCGCCCTGTGGCCATATTGGATTTTCGAATCGGACCAGAAAAGGTATCTGCACAACTAGGCCCCAAGGGGAATCTGTGTACCGAATTTCAGAAAGATCCACGCAGTAGTTCCTGAGAAATTGTGATAACAAGGTTTCATGGGGAAATCCAAGATGGCCGCCCTGTGGCCATATTGGATTTTCGAATCGGACCAGAAAACGTATCTGCACATCTAGACCCCAAGGGGAACCTGTGTACCGAATTTGGGAAAGATCCATGCAGCAGTTCCTGAGAAATTGTGATAAGGTTTCATGGGGAAATCCAAGATGGCCGCCTTGTGGCCATATTGGATTTTCGAATCAGACCAGAAAAGGTATCTTGCAAAACTAGACCCTAAGGGGAACCTGTGTACCAAGTTTGAGAAAGATCCATGCAGTACTTCCTGAGAAATGACAATAACGAAATTTCATGGGGAAATCCAAGATGGCCTGTGTACCGAATTTGGGAAAGATACATGCAATAGTTCCTGAGAAATCGCGATAACAAGGTTTCATGAGGAAATCCAAGATGGCCGCCTTGTGGCCATATTGGGTTTTCGAATCAGACCAGAAAAGGTATCTGCACAACTAGGCCCCAAGGGGAATCTGTGTACCAAATTTCAGAAAGATCCGTGCAGTAGTTCCTGAGAAATCGTGATAACAAGGTTTCATGGGAAAATCCAAGATGGCCGCCCTGTGGCCATAATGGATTTTCGAATCGGACCAGAAAAGGTATCTGCACATCTAGATCCCAAGGGGAACCTGTGTACCAAATTTCAGAAAGATCCGTGCAGTAGTTCCTGAGAAATCGCGATAACAAGGGTTCATGGGGAAATCCAAGATGGCCGCCCTGTGGCCATATTGGATTTTCGAATCGGACCAGAAAGGGTATCTGCACAACTAGGCCCCAAGGGGAATCTGTGTACCGAATTTCAGAAAGATCCACGCAGTAGTTCCTGAGAAATCGTGATAACAAGGTTTCATGGGGAAATCCAAGATGGCCGCCCTGTGGCCATATTGGATTTTCGAATCGGACCAGAAAAGGTATCTGCACATCTAGACCCCAAGGGGAACCTGTGTACCAAATTTCAGAAAGATGCGTGCAGTAGTTCCTGAGAAATCGCGATAACAAGGTTTCATGGGGAAATCCAAGATGGCCGCCCTGTGGCCATATTGGATTTTCAAATCGGATCAGAAAAGTGATCTGCACAACTAGACCCCAAGGGGAACCTGTGTACCAAATTTCAGAAAGATCCGTGCAGTAGTTCCTGAGAAATCGCAATAACAAGGTTTCATGGGGAAATCCAACATGTCCGCCCTGTGGCCATATTGGATTTTCGAATCGGACCAGAAAAGGTATCTGCACAACTAGGCCCCAAGGGGAATCTGAGTACCGAATTTCAGAAAGATCCACGCAGTAGTTCCTGAGAAATTGTGATAACAAGGTTTCATGGGGAAATCCAAGATGGCCGCCCTGTGGCCATATTGGATTTTCGAATCGGACCAGAAAACGTATCTACACATCTAGACCCCAAGGGGAACCTGTGTACCAAATTTCAGAAAGATCCGTGCAGTAGTTCCTGAGAAATCGCGATAACAAGGTTTCATGGGGAAATCCAAGATGGCCGCCCTGTGGCCATATTGGATTTTCAAATCGGATCAGAAAAGTGATCTGCACAACTAGACCCCAAGGGGAACCTGTGTACCAAATTTCAGAAAGATCCGTGCGGTAGTTCCTGAGAAATCGCGATAACAAGGTTTCATGGGGAAATCCAAGATGGCCGCCCTGTGGCCATATTGGATTTTCGAATCGAACCAGAAAAGGTATCTGCACAGCTAGATCCCAAGGGGAACCTGTGTATCAAATTTCAGAAAGATCCGTGCAGTAGTTCCTGAGAAATCGCGATAACAAGGTTTCATGGGGAAATCCAAGATGGCCGCCTTGTGGCCATATTGGATTTTCGAATCGGACCAGAAAAGGTATCTTGCACAACTAGACCCCAAGGGGAACCTCTGTACCAATTTTGAGAAAGATCCATGCAGTAGTTCCTGAGAAATCGCGATAGCAAGGTTTCATGGGGAAATCCCAGATGGCCACCTTGTGCCCATACTGGATTTTTGAATCGGACTGAAAAAGGTATCTTGCACAACTAGACCCCAAGGGGAACCTGTGTACCAAATTTGAGAAAGATCCATGCAGTAGTTCCTGAGAAATCGCGATAACAAGGTTTCATGGGGAAATCCAAGATGGCCGCCTTGTGGCCATATTGGATTTTCGAATCGGACCAGAAAAGGTATCTGCACAACTAGACCCCAAGGGGAACCTGTGTACCGAATTTCAGAAAGATCCGTGCAGTAGTTCCTGAGAAATCACGATAACAAGGTTTCATGGGGAAATCCAATATGGCCGCCCTTCGGCCATATTGGATTTTCGAATCGAACCAAAAAAGGTATCTGCACAACTAGACCCCAAGGGGAACCTGTGTACCAAATTTCAGAAAGATCCGTGCAGTAGTTCCTGAGAAATCGCGATAACAAGGTTTCATGGGGAAATCCAAGATGGCCGCCCTGTGGCCATATTGGATTTTCGAATCGGACCAGAAAAGTGATCTGCACCACTAGACCACAAGGGGAACCTGTGTACCGAATTTCAGAAAGATCCGTGCAGTAGTTCCTGAGAAATGGCGATAACAAGAATTGTTTACGGACGGACGACGGACGACGGATGCCGGACGCCGGACGCCGGACGACGGACCACGGACGAAAGGCGATTTGAACAGCCCACCATCTGGTGATGGTGGGCTAAAAACATCATTTGCACAAAGATATATATATCGGTTTCCATGGTAACGGCGGCCATCTTGAATTTTGGCGCTAAATTAGGAACGCATAATACGCTAAAGTAAAAGAGCAAACTTCATCAAACTTGCAGGGTATCTCTGTGGTGTGTTCCTTTGTGCAAATACGAAGTTTCAAGCAAAACTAACCATTGGAAACAAAATTTAAGCCGTTTTACTGATTTACACTAAAAAAGCATATGCCTTTTTAGTGTCGTATTTAGTTTAAATCAGTAAAACAGCTCAAATTTTTTATCCAACGGGTATTTTTGCTTGAAACTTCTTATTTGCGCAAAGGGACACATAACAGAAATACCCTGCAAGTTTGATGAAGTCCGCTCTTTTACCTGGGCATATAATGCGTTCCTAAGTTAAGCACCAAAATCCAAGACGGCTGCCGTTACCATGGCAACCGATATATATACCTTTGTGAAAATGCTGTTTTTTCAAATACTTTTGATGATATATCCAATATATATAAAAATCTTTGAGATAACTTCATTTTTGTAAGAATTAAAATGTTGTACAAACCCCCCCCTTAATTTGCTGGGTCTGTTCTCGGTCCAGTTTTGTGTAGTGGTAAAACTTTTGCACTTTTCCATAAGTTTGGAAAAGTTCTACACTTGATGCACATATTCAGTAAGTGAGTGATAGATGGTGAGATTGCGTTTGCTGACAACTTCAGGAACTTTGCAGGTATGCCGTCAAGACCAGTTGATTTATTCGAGTCTAACGCATTCAGCTGGTCGTTCACAAATTTTAGATTTACTTCTGGGACTTCAAATCTGGTATTTGCAGTTTTCCTGCGTTCAACAAAATCACGCAATTTATTCAGATGGTTTGGTTCCTCGGTGCCGGGGTTTACAATGTAGTTTTTCACTGCCGAAGTGAACCAGGAATTCATACCATTTGCTTTATCCAACTGGTCCGTTAGAGTTTCACCCCCGATGTGCACTTCCGTTGGCGAACTGTTGCTTCCCTGTGGTAAGAGTTGTTTGAAGTGAACCCAGAATTCTTTTATAGCACAGTTTCCTCTTTCTAAGATGGTCAAATAGTAGGATTTCTTAGCATGGAATATAAGACTGTTTACTCTGTTCCTTAGACGTTTGAATATTTGGAAGTCTGATTTCTTATTACATCTGTCCCTGGCTGCCATAGCTGCATTTATTTCTTCATTCCACCAGTCAGGTCGGTTTTTGTATTTCACCCGTTTTTCCCTGACAGGCGCATGTCGGTCCATGACAGATTTGAATAGGCTGTTCCACGCCCAAAGGCTATCATTGGGGTCGTCGAACACCTGGATCACATCCCAGGGTTGAACAGTCACATCTTCGACGAACTTGGTTTGTTCGAAGTTTTTGAGACATCTGTACTTTATGGTACCGTTTATCTTTGGCTTCATTTTTAGTTTGCGGGTGGTACAGACGGGAAAATGGTCGCTGATTGAGTATCTGGGAACCAGAACCTGGGTGAAAGCATCCGGATTGGATAAAAAATATGATCGATAAGTGTTTCGTTGTCTTTCAATATTCTGGTGGGCTGCGTTATTAGCTGATGTACCCCGTAGTCATTTTCCATAAGATCGAGCCAATACGTTACAGGGTTGTCTCCCTTCAGTAGACCTACGTTAAAATCACCCATAATTATACATTCTTTATTTTCAGAATGCAGTTTTGTCATACATTGCTTAAAAGACTCACACCAGTCATATAAAGCATGGTCGGGTGGTCGATACGCAGTTATGATCACAATTGGCTTAGACTTGTCGTTTTTAATTTCAATTGCCAACATCTCGATGTCGGCTGGTTCAAGATCCTTCCGTCTGGTATAATTAAATTCTTCGTTTATGTACACAAAAACACCACCTCCTCTGTCCTTGTTACTGTTCATTTCAGTTCTATTACGGCGGCACAGAATGAATCCATCGATTTCAAACAAGTCGTCAGGAAGGTTTTCGTTTGCCCATGTCTCGGTAATACCTAGTATGGATATCTTGTTTCTGGCTTCACCTACAACTGACTTGATTTCAGACATTTTATTTGTGATTGATCTCACATTTAAGTGAATAACTTTTAGGCCTTTATTGTAGAGTGCAGAGAATGGGTTTGTGTAGTGGGTAATCGGTGAGTCACAATGAATTGAATTTCTAGGCCTGTCATTGTTCTCCTTTGAGCCTTGCTGAATGGAGTCACCAATTTGTTGAGACAATAGGTCTGCGTCGTTCGGGTTAGGTGGAGAACAAAAGACACAAGACCATACACATTCGTCTCTCCAAGTACTTACTAAAGTGAAAATGTCGATATTTACACACGTAATATGGCAGAAATTCCCACATGCCACACACTGAATCTTTGATTGCATCTCCTCAATCGAATCTCCGCAAACATTGCACGGCCCAGGATTTTGTTGGATATCTCCCGATAGCAATAGCATACATATATAGTAAGTTCTTGGATTGGTACGTATACTGTACCTTGACAGGAGTGACTTCAATCCTGCGGGAGAACATGTTGTTTGCACACTGTGAGTCGACAATCGGCTCCATGCCACTTCCAGTCCGAAAAAATGCTTTTCGATCGCAGTAAAGTTCGTTAGAAACTGACCGATTTGATCCGGAGATGTTAATGAACTCACTTGAGGGTGTTCAGGTATCTTCAGGCGCTGTGAGATCAAGTACAGGAGAAGAAAGTTGGAGAGCATAGACCATGCCAGCTCTCTCAATGCCGCCATTTTTCTCAGGAACTACAAGTTAGATCTGAGCATGTACGTCATGTTCATATACATGAACACTAAAGTATTTTTTTTTAAGGTAGGGTGGTAGCGAGATTACTTACCAATATTACTGGGAAGGTAGGGGTGGTAGTGAGATTACTTACCAATATTGCTGGGAAGGTAGGGGAGGTAGCGAGATTACTTACCAATATTATGTAATTAACTGCGATTTACTGGAATTGTTTGAAAATCCTGGATTTCTCCCGCTGTATTACTGTGTTTGATAAATTTTGAAAAATTTTGAAAAAAGTGCCCATTTCTTTTTAAACTGTTCACCTGTCCCAGCGATTGCTGCCGCATATTTTTCAATGCAGTAGTTTTGGTAGAAGTTGTTCTGCAGGGCTTTCCAACTCAATTTTGACGTACCGGTTCTGAATTTTGAAGAGTATATGTATTTTTTTGTTAGTAACAGCAGTGTATTAATGCTACATTGTACATAGTCATAGCCCAGGATTTTCTTGTCTGCCCCTATCTCACCCCTCATTCCGATTTCTGATTTCAGCCATACTTCAAGACGGTCCCACAGTATTTTTACACATCTACAGTGAATAAATAAATGTTCTAAAGTTTCTATTTCCTGATTACAGTGGTCACATAGGTTAGTGTTAGACAAACCAATTTGGTACAAGAATGACTTTGTTGGTAAAATTCTATGTAAAATTTTGAACTGGATGTCTTTAAGACTGGTATTTTTTGTACAATGGTGCAAAGTTTTAAATACCTTTTCCCACTGTATATTTCCTGATATATTCAACGCCTGCTCCCATTTTTCAAACGATATAATTGGTACATTCGATTGATAATTCAACAGGTTATAGTAGCGTCGACATCCCTTTCTCTGCCCTGCCAAATATCGACAGTAAACTGTTATTGCCGGTATTGTCTGTAATTGGGGATTAAATTCCAGGTTTATTCTATTTATCCATTCTCTAGGAATATTTTGCTTCAATTTATTATAATCCAGGAACGTTCCTTTTATATCAAATTTATTTTTGAAATCCTCAAATGTCAATATTTTACCATTTGAGTCAATAATGTCACGTACATATTTAATATTATGCTTATACCAATGAGCTACAAAGAAAGAACTGTTTCTAAAATGACCATTATACCAAAGAGGTTCGTTGTAAATGTCCTCAATAGAGCGAAGCTCAAGTTTGTTACATAGTGCATACCATGCCTTAAAGACGTCTTTCCAAAAAGGGTTGCTGGTTTCAGCTATCAGCATCTTAATATATTCCGGACCCGTATCATAAATCTTTGGGTCAACAACAAATTTTTGCCATTTTTGTTCGTGAAATATTAATCTTCTTATCCAGGAGATTTTTAGAGAGGATATGAGATTGTTAATATTCACCATTCTCAATCCGCCGTGTTTGTAGTCTTGAGTTATAACCACGCGTTTTATACGGTCAACCCCGCCTTTCCATATAAATTTGAATAACATCGTATTTACATCCTTGACGAAAGTGTCGGGTGGGTTCGGCAGGGAGAGAAAGAGATGTATCAGCTTTGACAATGCCAGAGATTTAATTATCGTAATTTTACCCAACAAAGTTAAATTTCTCATTTTCCATTTGCTGAGCTCTTTTTTAAGTTCTTCGAGTTTTGCGAGGTAATTTATTTTCCATATGTCATAAAAATGAGTAGTAGAAAAATTTATGCCTAAAAGGTTAAAATCATTCACCCAGTCGAGTGTTATGTTTTGACACATTTTTAATTCTGAATCCGTAAGCGCCCCAATCCAAACGGCTTTTGTTTTCTCCAAGTTTATTTTTAATCCAGAATGTTTGAAGAAAATCTCAATGCATTCCAGTGCTTCATATAGTGATTGCTCTGAACCGTTGAGGGTTAGCTGAGTGTCGTCTGCGTATTGGCTGATTTTAAATTCAACATCTTTTATTTTAATTCCTTTAATTTTAACATTTTCTCTAACCATTGAACCTAAAATTTCTGCACATAACAAGAATATATATGGCGATATCGGATCACCCTGCCTACAGCCCCGACCGTTTTCGAAGAAAGACGAGATATGTCCGTTTTGAATTATACATGTTTGACTTTTTGCGTATAATATTTGTATCCAGCTTTGCATTTTTTCTCCAAAATTAAATGCTTTCAGAACTTTTGAAATGAACGTCCAGGAAACAGAGTCGAAAGCTTTTTCAAAGTCAATCATTAATAGTAAACCTGGTATTTCTTTATTTCTTGTTTCAAACATAAGATCATATATGAGCCTGATATTCTCTCCAATGTACCTGCCAGGGATGAAACCCTTCTGATCTTCGTGTATGAGTTTGTCCAATACCGTCTTTAACCTATTTGCTATACAAGCAGATGCCAATTTATAGGTAACATTCAAAAGAGTTATTGGTCGCCAATTTTTTATAAAATTTCTCGGTTTATTTGGCTTCGGTATACATGTGATGACTCCTTGTCTCTGGGTAATCGACAGTTCACCTGTTTTAAAACCGGCATTAATTGACCTCAAGATGAACCCACCCAATTGTTTCCAAAACATTTTATAAAATTCAACGGGGAACCCGTCAATGCCTGGGGTTTTGTCGTTTTTCATATTTTTTAGCGCATTAGATAATTCAGTATTTGTAACCTCAGTTTCTAGTTTATCCGATTCTGCATTATTTAATCTTTCAAATTTTAAGTTTTTTAAGAAGTCATCACTATTCAAATTTGGAAGTTCTTGTTTCGAGTACCACTTTTTATAAAATTCCCGCTGTTCCTTTAAAATGTCTGACGTGTCATATACATTTTCTCCATTATCTAGTGTCAGTTTTGAGATGAGTTTATTCGTATAATTTCTTTTTTCCAAGCTCAAAAAATATTTAGATGGCTTTTCACCTTCTTCCATCCACTGAGCTTTGGTACGAGTAATTATTCCTCTGATTTTTTTTATTTCTTATAAGTTCCAATTCTCGTTTCGCCTCATCTAATTCATCCAATTTACTGTCCTCAACGGAAACATAATTAATTACTATATCATTCTCAAGTTTTTCAATAAGATGTTCTAATTCCCTTTCCCTTTGATTTTCTGTCTTTTTCTTTATGGATGAATATTTAATAGTTTCACCTCGTATTTTCATCAGTAGTGTTTCTAAAAAAAGTTGATCATCAATGCAGAGTAGCACATCAGAAGATGGAATATTTTGTAGATTCGATCTATCATATGGAGTTGGTGTATATTCATCTATTGTCCGGTTAATAATATTCTTAACTAATTCTAAATAAGCAAAGTCCTTTAAAAGTGAGCAGTTTAATTTCCAATAGCCCCTCCCTCGGTCAGTGTTAGTAAATTTACATTTGAGGGTGATAAACGAGTGGTCAGTTTTATAGCCCGGTTTTATTTCAGCTTCGGTAGTTATATTGAATATGTCTTCACTTGTTAAAAAGAAGTCAAGTCTTGCTTGTTTTCTGGGGGTTTTCTTCCGCCAGGTATATTTTCGGTCTCTATCGTGTAAAATTCTCCATGTATCGACGTAATTTTTCTCCTCAATTTGATTTAAAACGGTGTTTCTAGAGTTCGGATTGTTAATGTTAATGTAATTATCAGAGTCTAAATCTGGGTTACTGGGAAGGTAGGGGTGGTAGTGAGATTACTCACCAATATTACTGGGAAGGTAGGGGTGGTAGCGAGATTACTCACCAATATTACTGGGAAGGTAGGGGTGGTAGTGAGATTACTTACCAATATTACTGGGAAGGTAGGGGAGGTAGCGAGATTACTTACCAATATTACTGGGTAGGTAGGGGTGGTAGTGAGATTACTCACCAATATTGTTAAGAAGGTATGGAGTAGTTGTACGACTACTGCCCTGACTGGATGCTGTCAGATTACAGTGTAGTAAGAAGAAGGATGAGACCTGTCTGGAAATGACTTCTCTCTCCTCATCTGAGCCACTGAGGAGAATGTCGTGTGCAAGGTATCGTAGGACCACTTCACAAAACTTGGTCTGAAATACAAGTACTAGGAATAGTGCATGGAACAGGTAATCCTCTGAAAAAATCTGAGCCACTCATATTCAAATTATCAAATTCAACAGCTTCAACAATCAGCGCTTTGATAAACACCCAAAACATGCTAAATGAGGTGCTATGATTCAGGATGAGAAACCTCTAGCATGATCTCTGGCTGTGCTTCTGGAACTATCTGCATGATGAACATGTGCACATCAATCGGTACAAACATGTGCACATCAATCGGTACAAACATGTGCACATCAATCAGTACAAACATGTGCACATCAATCGGTACAAACATGTGCACATCAATCGGTACAAACATGTGCACATCAATCGGTACAAACATGTGCATATCAATCGGTACAAACATGTGCATATCAATCGGTACAAACATGTGCATATCAATCGGTACAAACATGTGCATATCAATCGGTACAAACATGTGCATATCAATCGGTACAAACATATGCATATCAATCGGTACAAACATATGCATATCAATCGGTACAAACATGTGCATATCAATCGGTAATAACATGTGCATATCAATCGGTGCTTCTAAGTCAACCGCGTATGGTCAGACTACATGCCAAAGTTTATCACTGTTGACCGTCCTTCCGGTACCACCATAGTGCTGTTATCACCAACAGGGAACTCTACCTGTGCAAACAAAATTTTCATAAGCACGGAAATTTGTTGCAGATTTGGATATTTACGAAGTTAATATAGTAATAGATTTACCATAAAAATGTTTCGACTAATGACATGAGTATTATCCTTACTTTGACTTTACAGATCGGGGCAAGCAGTGACAGTAGTTCATCTTGTATTACCCCCGAGGAGAGAAGGCTGGTCACCAGTGAAGTGACCCACAGGTTATGGTCAGTATGGGCTGGACACCACACGGTATCATCATTAAGTAAGGACCGGGATGCCTGCCCATTCTGGGAAGGATTTACTGTGGGTATCTGCAATATTGACGAGGTTATGCTGATTCAGAGATTATCTTTGTAAAAGAAGGCAAAAAGAAAAAATCAATGTTACTATTCTCACATCAAGACATTATTTTTTCACTATTCGTAACTTTGAAAAGAACGAAAGCACAATCACTGATTGTCTACTTTGACAAATGCTCTTGCATAGCATTCAATCACTTCATTAACATTCAGTCACTCCCAAATTTTACATGAATTGCATCTCTTAAAGGAACACTGTTTTACCATCTACATATTATCCTTGATGTAAAATTGAAGCATTTTCACAATTTGTGGGGAAATTTCTGTTTGAGTGTGTACAGTTAACCCACTGTAGGGTGCTGCCGTTTAGATACATCAGAGTGGAGGTAAAAGGACATTAGAGTTGTCTATATTGCGTCGCTTTCGTGTGCAAATATGGTGGTGCCCTAGAGCCACGTTTTGCCAAGTCAAAACATTGCAAACCATATCAAATGGATTATTCCTGATGATTCATGGAGCAGGGTGAGTTCTTTTAATGTAGGAGGAACAGCAAAGGTGAGCTCTTGTTTTGTGTTTTTTTATCAACTTTTCATTCTAATAGATTGTTTGGGTGGAGAAAGGCAATTCCTATAATTAAACTATCAGAACCATCTTGTCATAATGATAAACTGATGGTGCCATAGCAAGATACAACAAGATACAAGATTTATTTAAACTCAGAATTACAATATAAGACAACGCTAGCTCATAAGAGCTAATATATCTGAGCATTATAATAAAAACAACAGATAACAATAATAATCACTTAAAATGACCTATTGCATTTGTACATAATATTATCACAGCTAGAACAGATCGACATCAAATTGGAATACCTAAGATTTGCAGAAGTTTCAACTGCGCGTAAAACCAAACAAACATATCGACATAAAACTGGATATTTCATATTGATAATATGATCACAGTTAAAACATATCGACATAAAACTGGATATTGCACATTGATAATATGATCACGGTTAAAACATATCGACATAAAACTGGACATTGCATATTGATAATATGATCACAGTTAAAACATATCGACATAAAATTGGAAGGCCTAAGATTTGCAGAAGTTACAGCTGCACGTAAAACCATTCCATGATTTAATTAGTCTGCGAAAGACATTTATATCCACTGTCGTCCTCATATTTTCTGGCAATTCGTTCCAGACTTTGGACCCGAAATCAGTAAAAGAATGGAGACCAGCATTTACTGTTCGACTATGCTGTCTAACAGCTTTGTTGCTGTTTCGTAAATTATAATGACTCGGACGTATGCTGATCATATCATTGATGTACTGAGGATTTAGTTTATTTACACATTTAAAAACTTCAGTGGCAATATTTCGAAGTCTGGATAGCTCCAAACTAGGTAAATTTGCTTTTAAAAGAAGATCATCGTAAGAGGAAGTAAAATCCTGAAAAACAAATTTCAGGGCTCTATATTGCACTTTTTCTAATTTCTTCGTATTTGTGGTACCACAGAAGTGCCACACAGCTGGGCAATATCTAAAATTTGACAATATAAAAGATTTATATATCAACAATCTGGTGGCTTGGTCCAGGCTTTTAGCAAGCCGTTTCAGCACATTTAGTTGTTTGCTAGCACTTTTGATGACATTTGAGACATGCATATCAAATTTAAGAGTGTTTTCCAGTTGTACACCCAGAAGCCTAGCATTTTGGGTGCTGACAACAGTGTTTCCATCAATATCAAGAGTGGTCCCCCCTATATCATTTGAGATCATAACCTGAAATTTATCAGGGTTTGCTTGCATCTGATTGTTTTTACACCAGTTTATTACATTCGAGCTTTCAGATTTAATTTTACATATAACTTCATGTTTATCATGTCCGCTGACTAAGGTATCATCAATGGACATACTGTGAATTGTACAGCTATGGAGAGGGAAAGGTAATATATCAGAGATGTTCCATGAAAATGCCAGCCACATCTCAAAATGTACCACATATGGGGGAGGGGAGGGTAGAGATGGTTATAAAAAGGTTATAATGAGAACGCAAGAATACAGTGCAACCTGTGTAAACTGACCATGTTTGGGTGCAGAATATAATGTCAGTATAACAGGGTTTTGCTTCATCAAGGTTCATAACAGCTAAATTGAAGTATTGAAGTTACCATGGATAATGTCGGTATGTAGAAGCTGGTTGGTTTAAGCATGTGTTGGTATTCACACTGTACAATAATGTTTTGGGTGAAAAAGTCCCAATACAACAGATGTTAAAGAGAATGTACCATTTTCTTACTGGCCCTGAATGGGTGTAGATACTGGAAAAGGAAGTCCCTGTCATCGAGCCTTGTCTTGTAGTCGGCACAAAATGTCTGCCCCATCTTAGTACCCAGCATGGCCTTTAGAACATTGCAAGAGGACTCCACAATTTCAACACTGGGTTAAAAAGATAAACTTCATTGAAAGAGTACTCAAGAACAATCATTATGATTTCTGTTTTCTATATTTCATACAGAAGTTGCACATGATCTGCTCAAGTTTCCTGATCTGGGTACCAGATGCATTCCTGGCGACAAGAGGCCAATATAAACTTTGGATCTGTTCGATCCAGTTAGGGCTGTTCCATTTAAAAAGGTATGGGAGGGGCGGAAGGCAGCTTTGAATTATACCCCACCACCCATAGAAATTTTATTGGCCTTCCCAATGTTGTAACATGGATTGAAGGGAATTTCCTCCCATGACCCATAGAATAAAATATTGAGTGCCTTCCTCCCCTCCCATACCTTTTTAAATGGAACAGCCCTTACAATAAATCTGCAAACTCAAACTGCACTGTGAAGACAAAATATGCCATTTGCTGAGCCTTAATCACTTTGACCATGTAATGCTGTCGTCAGCATCACTGAGATTAACATATCTGATGATAAAATAACGGATGATGGAATGTTTTCCTTATTTGTTTACAGTTCCTAATTTTCTTGCAAGTAGCATTGCTCATGCTTGATTTATCAAACCAGGTGATCTGTATCCCCGAATCAAGTGCAAGAGCCACGATTTGCTGAAATAAAGTCTGGCAATAACCTGTGGCTTTGGCAATGAACCCACTCACCACTGATCAGTAAGGTAGTCATTGAGGAGGTGAAAGATCACACAGTATTTCTTCATCTCAGGATTGTCACTGTATGTTGCGAGTGCCTCTGTCAGACTAGGGCTGTAACGCTGGACAGACAGGGAGACTAGACCTAGATTGATGGGTCCCATCTCTCCCAGACATCGACTGGATGCTGATCTTATCATCTCACTGCTGGACCGGGACAGATGGACCAGTTCTAACACCAGCTTACATAAAGGATTCTCACTCATCGAGTCTGCAATGTTGTTGACAAACAGAAAGAGAAGCATCGCTTGTCATAAAGCATGTTTCATTCTAGTATATCCTATTTCTTCTCATTTTTTGAACAGCATTTTCAGACTTAAAATTTGTGTCAACTGAAATAATGTGACATGGATATGTTATTTATCCCAAGAACTTAAAAGACAGTTAATGAAATTTGTAGAATGTTGGCAGAATTTCTCTCTGCAGATGTCTAAGTTTACTTTAGCCGTCTGAATTATTATAAGAAATAGGGTACATGAAGTTACAGGCCTTGCCATTGAAGCAGAGTGATCCCACTCCATGACCACAGCTCTCCTAATTCTGATTCCTGGAGAGCTGAAAATCGCTCCCCCTCAATTATTAATATATTTACTGCTTTAGTTTTCATTACAAACCCAAATTAACATTAAGCATTTCAAATTTTCCAAAGATATCAGTCTGTAGCTCTCAGCACAAATGTCAGGTCGCGTAGTTACTATATTATTTCTCTCAAATTTTCAAGTTATATATGATATGCTGATGGTATATGGCCAGTAAGACTTGCAAGTGACCTTGTGAAAATTGAACAAATTGGCCAAAGTAAGTCATAGTAATGATCGTTCCATTTCAACTTTCCATTATCGCTTGGGTAAGGTTGACAAATAGACTGACTTTCACCAGGTCACCCAGAAATGATGAGACAATCTCATGGATTTGTGACTGGGCCTGCATTCCATGATCAAATGCATGTGTGATGTACAGTTGGTGCATTTTGGTATAGTCATTCTTGACATATGGCGAAAATGAGAGATGTACAAGATGATGAAAATATCTCGATTGCTACCATGGAGTGAAAACAAGCTGAAGCCCCAACAGGCATTAGACAAGGGACTGAATAACGAAGAATGAAAAATTTGGCATGGGTCTGAGGGCCGCTAATAGGGAAAATGGTGCCGTAACTCTGAACACTACAATTTTACACAGATCTCAGAAACTATCCCCAGAGCTTCTAAAAAGGCAGAAAAATGCCTGCACCTGATTACATTACAACACCCTGCCCATACCTGCCGATAGAGTCATCAAGTCTGACATTTCTTCAGCCCTCTCAGACAACTGGATCTGAAGGAAGTGAAGTCCCTCCTTTCTATTCTCAGACACAGACTCATGCTGTTGACCAGCTCTAAGGAAATGATCAATCTCCTATTCAAAATAAAGAATGCAAATACACGGAAGTATTATAATCTACTTGCATTATATACAATTACAAGATCCATCATATGGATTATCACCCACATTTCAGATTGGTTGATCATGTTGAGTGATGTGAACTATCGAAGGTCAAAAGGCAACGATCTGAAAAAATATCAGTTCACAGCATTCATGATCTTGACCCAGAAGTTATCAAGCTAAAAGTAAAAGAAGGTTATCGATGGATGCCGGTCAAACTATACGCATTGTGGCAGAAAAGCTGACGAAGGAAAATGTGCTATGGCCTGCTGAAACTTGTCTACTGCCAAAGAATTCCAATGTTATCATATCCTTTAGTTTATTTTACAAACATTACAATCATGAAGCTGATCTAGTGACACTGTAACTAGACAACATGAAGTTGTTTGTGTCGTGCTTCTCGACAGCGTACATTCACTGAAAAATTCTGTGAACATAAAATACTAATAACTTACATATCTGTGCTTCCGTCATCGTGCCTGATAATGTGCCATTTCCAAAAACAAATTGGAAATAAAATTAAATGCTAGGCTAGAAAGCTAGATTGTGTGGTTTTTTTTTTTTTTTTTGTTTTTGTAATAGATTTAGTTATTTATCATTTGACCAGTGAGAGTAATTATCTATCATTTGCCTAGCAATTATCAAAATAAATTAATGAATTCTCTGTCATTCTGTCTTCTTACTACAAGAGGTAATAAAAAGATTTTAAAACTCAAAAAAAGAGTTTGCGGGTGGGCAGTAAAAAAATAAAATCTTCAGGACAACAATGGATCATTTTTCTTATCAAATGCCTCGGTGCGTTCATCGTTTGAACATAAATTGATCAGTTTATAGAGAAATTTAGACAAAATTAGTGTACAGGTAATATTCGGATGACAGGTAGTCACATGTGGGCTGAAAAAAACATTTCATGGCCTGCAAGATGAGTACTGTACGTACATATACAACTTCCGCAATAGCATAATCCAATCGAAGGACAGGGAACTGAATTGACCAATAGAATTTGCGATTGTATAGCTTGTGCTTGTTCAGTCCGAGTGTGAGATGACATTGAAAAACGAGAGATCCTGAAGGATCTTGGCGCCCACCATTGTCCGATAATTGTAAGCTAATGACTAGAGGATCTTTTTGTCCATTGTTACTAACAACAAACGATTGATTTGTAATTTTGTTTACAGAGTTTCGAATCTGAGCGAAAAAGATCGGAAAAGGGACACTGAAAAACACCAAGATATAATCTAAGTTTCAGGAGTTTCAAGATTTTTAAAAACTGTACATATGTCGGTTGTTATAATACAAGAGAAATGAGCAAAGTTAGTCTGACAGTGAATGTACATGCACGGAGGATCCTTCGCCTTTGTTTTGTAGTATTTTTTTTTATTTTATTTTTTTTTGCACGTGTCATCATTGGGTACTGGAAGCGAGGACCAATCTCTTTGACACTTTAGCATGAGCTATGAAACATACTTAAGATTTCATAATTAGGAACGAATGCTAATTCTGTTCTGTTTACTGGGCTAGTTTGAGATATCTCTTTTAAGATACCATGCTCGAAAATAGTAAGATGGTACAAGGGATCCGGTCCGCGCAGTAATGTTGAAACTTCTAAAGTGCCTGAATCCTGATTATCTCCCTTGGATCGAAACATGCAGTAGTCTACAGTTGTCGAGTTGTGACGTTGAATCACAAGAGTGACGTCCCTTCATGTAGCCGACCCACCGGCAGACGAGAGGGTGGAGCAGTTCACTTGCTACTGCATGGACTAAAGAAAACTGATTTAAAATTTGAAGAAATACATTTTAATTCCGAATTATTTGAACTCCTTGATATGGAAGGTGAAGGTATGGATATTCTCTATAGTCAATATATAGAATATGCCCCACCGTTTGATCCGCCGACTCTTGTGATGCAACGTCACAACTCGAGAATACCGTATTAATTTGAAGCGTAACTTGGATTTTCGAATCGGACCAAAAAAGGTATCTTGCACTACTAGGCCCCATGTGGGACCCGTGTACCAACTTCCAGAAAGATCCATGAAATATTTCCTGAGAATTCACGATAACAATGTTTCAAGGGGAAATTGAAGATGGCCACCTTGTGGCCATATTGGATTTTCGATTTGGACCGAAAAAGGTATCCTGCACAACTAGATCATAAGGGGAACCTGTGTACCAAATTTGAGAAAGATCCATGCAGTACTTGCTGAGAAATCACGATAACAAAGTTGCATGGGAAAATCCAAGATGGCCGCCTGTCGAATCGGACCAGAAAAGGTATCTTGCACAACTAGACGACAAGGAGAACCAGAAATTTAACAAAGATCCATGCAGTAGTTCCTGAGAAATCGCAATAACAATGTTTCATGGGGTAATCCAAGATGGCCGCCTGATGGACATATTGGATTTTGGAATCGGACCAGAAAAGGTATCTTGCACAACTGGACCACAAGGGGAACCTGTGTATTAAATTTGAGAAAGATCCAGGCAGTACTTCCTGATAAATCATGATAACAAAATTTCATGGGGAAGTCTACGATGGCCGCCTCATGACCATATTGGATTTTCGATTCGGACCGAAAAAGGCATCTTGCAAATCGAGACCCTAAGGGGAACCTGTGTACCAAATTTGAGAAAGATCCATGCAGTAGTTCCTGAGAAATGACGATAAAGTTTCATGGGGAAATCCAAGATGACTGCCTGGTGGCCATACTGGATTTTCAAATCGGACCAGGAAAGGTATCTTGCACAACTAGACACCAAGGGGAACCTGTGTACCAAATTTGAGAAAGATCCATGCAGTACTTCCTGAGAAATGACGATAAATTTTCAAAGGGAAATCCAATACACAGGCAAAATTGCAAGCCTGTGAATGATATGTGACACGTATGATCCACATATGTGAGCTCACGCATGTGTCACATGTTTTTCTAACCTAGCATTAGATACATGTGTGGAGCCACATACGTGTCACGTATGTGGCACGTGTGTGTTACAGGCGTGAGGGCAGATGTATGTTTCTTATACGTTACGCACATGCGTAATACACCTGTTACACATATGTATTACACACGTGACACATATGTGACACATGCGTGAGGCTGGTGTGTGTGTTTTATATGTTAATCACATGCGTGATACACATGTTACACATGTGTAACACATCCAGTTCACTCCTGTTATTCTCATGTGTATTATAGGATTTTTCTGTTGCTCGTGCAGGCTAGATTATAATTACATTTGAATCAGTCTTGAATATAAGATAAATGACCACTATATAGTGATTTTATCTCTGATTTTCTGTTATTCAAGACAAATTATTCAAATGTAATTCAAAAGCAACAAAATTTACCAAATCATTTGCATAACCTCATCTTGGGAATGTAGAATATATACCTTTATCAGTATCCAACTGGTCTTGGTTAATATTTTCTGTTATTGTATGACTTGTGAACTCATAAGAGACAGAATGAATTTAATGAAACAGAAAAATGTTTTGCAGACTCTTGTCAAGATAAAGTTGACAGTTGGTATTTTCTTTTAATATTCTGGTGTTCTAAAAGTGGCAAAGTAATGCTCTGTACTGACCATATACTGACAGTATTTAAATGCAAAAGTAACCTAGATTTATAGGTACATCTGCACATTACTAGATAGGCATGATAATGAACAAAATATCAAGTCATATCTCACAGGAAAGTACAATGTTTTGTCTTTATTTTATATACCGGTACATGTACAAACTACACACAGAAAATAAACAGTATCACATGAATACAAAACTGAAATATTTACAACGAACTGAAAACGGATATTCTTCTCTCTTCTCGCCCCTTCAGCCTCTCCCACTTGTCTGTTGTTGTGTCACACTTTACTTCTTCCACATATTTGTGGAACTCTGTCCAGAACTGGAAGGTACTCGGTTGTCCCTCCTGACCGAAGAATAATTTGTTGTTGTGTACAAATGCTCTCTGAAATAGTAATTTAAGAAAGATCTAATATACTAGTTCTATACGTATATTCAAACATAAAACAGCTTTTTATAGAACCGTACCCATGACAGTATAGAACCCTTTACATGATTTGTATACATAAAAAAATTCGGTTCTTCTGGGTTATTTAGAATGTTTGGTTCTACAGTAGAACTAATTTTGGATTTTTTGTCTGTATAGTGTTCTTTATATACTTTTTTATCAGCTACAATACACAGTTGGAGTCAACCTGAAGAACAAAAAATCATAATGAACACAATACAAAGGATCAACATTGGTTTCATATAGAACCCAATTTACAACCAATATGAAAGACAGATAAGCAGAGAATAAATGAATATTTAGAATTATCAAGCATTCTGAGAACCCCAACATCTCGCCTTGCGGGGTCATCCGCCAAAGGTGCAGCAGTATTGAAAGCATACACGTAGAGCAAACAATAAGGTCTGGAATAGGTGATGTGGTACAGACAATAATGTCTGGAATAGATTATCTGGTACAGACAATAACATCAGTCCCATGAAGGATTACTGGCAAAAGTTAATCCCATGTAGGATGGATAGGTCAGTGCTGTCGGATTACTGGTATATAGTTCAGTCCCATGTGAGATTACTGCTGGATAGGCCAGTCCTGTGTAGGATTACCACTGGGTGGACCAGTCCCATGTTATTACTGATGGATAGTCACCTGTGGGATTACTGCTGGATAGTCCAGTCCCAAGTGGGATTACTGCTGGATAGTCCAGTCCCAAGTGGGATTACTGCTGGATATGCCAGTCCTGTCTTGGATTACTGCTGGATAGATGAGTCTCGTATGGGATTAATGCTGGATAGGACAGTCCCGTGTGGGATTACTGCTGCATAGGCAGTCCCGTGTGGGATTACTGCTGCATAGGCAGTCCCGTGTGGGATTACTGCTGCATACGGCAATCCTGTGTGGGATTATGGCTGAGGAGGCCAGTCCCGTGTGGGATTACTGCTGGATAGGCTAAACCTGTGTGGGATTACTGCTGCAAATTGCAATCCAGTGTCATATTACATCTGGATAGGTCAGTCCCATGAGAGATTACTGCTGCATAAGCCAGTCCTGTGTGGAATTACTGCTGGATAGGCCAGTCCCATGTTGGATTACTTCAGGATAGGCCAGTCCAGTTTGGTATTACTGCTGGATATGTCAGTCCCGTGTGGCATTACTGCTGGATAGGCCAGTGCCATTGGGATTACTGCTGGATAGGTCAGTCCGGTGTGAGATTACTGCTGAATAGGCCAGTCCCAAATTGGATTACTGCTGGATAGACCAGTTCGGTCTGGGATTACTGCTGGATAGTTGATTTCCATTTGGGATTACAGCTGGATAGGTCAGTCCCGTATGGCAATACTGCTGGATAGGCTTATGCCATTTGGGATTACTGCTGGATAGGTCAGTCCCGTGTGGGATTACTGAGGGAGAGCTGTGACCTAGGAAAACATGAAACATGTCCACCAAGTTTTATAATCATCCCACAAAAGGTTCAACAAACTTTCCGTGTACAGATCTACCTGTAAATTTTTGCCCAACAAAAACCTTATCAATGGAAAGATACAAAGTTTAAACTGCAATAATTATGAAAAAATTTCATATTTAATGTCATATTTCTTAAATAGCACATGCACATCTTTGAATCACATTGAACTTGGGTAGCAAGTGTCAAACTCATCCAATGAAAGCTGACAGCTTCAGAAAACTTTCTGTGTACATGTATATACATGTGCATTATTATTGGCAGATTAAGACAAAACCCTCAAAATTTGAACAAAAATTAATATTTCATCTCCTAAATATCACAGGTACATCTTTTAATCATAAGAAACATGTGTACCAAGTTTCATAATCATTCAATGACAGCTGACAACTGCAGCAAACTGGGGTGTACAGATGTACATGTGCACTTCAGCTAAACGCAAAACTCAATCAGTTGCCATAATTTGGAGAAAAATTAATATTTCATCTCAAAAATAGCACAAGTAAATCCTCCAATCATAAGAAACATTTGTACCAAGTTTCGTAATCATCCAATGAGAGCTGACAACTGCAGCAAACTTATCATGTACATGTACATGTACAATTTACCTAAACAGAAAACTCTTCATTTTATATCTACATTTGTTCATCAGTACTATGTGATTCGCTATATGATCTGGCAGAGAGTGAATGCAAAATGCATGATTAAATTGAATTAATTATGATAAACTGCGACCAGGGATACTCACAAGTAGTATGGTGTGGTGCATTCTGCTGTCGCAGAAAAGGTCCTCAGCTGGGGAGGCAAAGTTGCCAAAGAGTTGCACCAGGAGTGATTGTAATGGTAGGCCTTGCCTGGACTTCAAATTGCTGCCTATGATCTGTAAAATTTGTATAAAGGAATGAAAACTCAGAACATAGTGATTCATAGATTGCTACAATGAATGCCCCTCTCCCCCCCCCCCCCCTTTCCCTTCACCTGACCGGAGTTCATGATTTTCAATTAAACTTCATTGTGCCAAAATAACAATACCAAGCCAATAACAGCTTGACTTGAGCCCACAAGAGCTTGGTACAATATACAAATATTAATACACATGTATCAAAGCAGCATTAGACAGCTTTGACGTATCGGAAACATGACATTTTATTCAGACAAATTTGAATGACTCTAAAAACAATGTTTAGCAGATTCAATTTCTCATCTCTCACAGAATTTTCTTTTAATCTAACAGAGCGCATGTACCTCTGTTTGAATGAATGTGGAGTGGGTTTAAAATTCATCAATTTGGTAGGGCAAAGTATAAGGCGACACGTCTTGTTGTGGCCTGTTACAAGCTTAAACAGCCTGTGACCTTCGACTGCGAGTACATTAACCCTATCTGGCCTGGGCGATTTGGGGTGTACCGCAGCCTTGGGGGGGGGGCCTATATATTTTCGCTATCGCTAAGGCTAGTGGGTTGAAACTTGCCACACCATATCTTTGGCTCAAGCTCTACAAGAAAATGTAAACAAAATCCAAGATGACCGCCATAATGACGTAACTGTGACGTCATTTCCAGAAAGTGCGTTTTTGGACCATTTTTCAGTCAGAATTTTCTAATTTTTCATTTTTGTTTTTCCTTCGCAAAAACTGGGAGATAAATTAGTAAAAAATAATCCGATATGAAATAAAATAAGTTTTACCCACTTTTCCATACAGAAAAGCAAAAATTTTGAAGAAATATGACGAAAACATCACTTTTCTGGGACCCCACATGGCCGCCATTTTGAATTTACCCATGATCCTCTGCTCGGGGGTTATGCAAATAGGCTCAAAATGATCGCCAATATGATAGTCGAAAAAGTCACGGAGTTTCAGCGCTCAATTTTTTGTCGTTCCGGAGATAGGAGAGAAAAACCAACAGGGGGGTGGCGGCGGAAAGTGCCCCTCCCCCCTCCCCCCAAGGCCAGTCAGGGTTAATAAATTATTACGTAGCCTTGTGCAATTCAGTAGTGGTATATGAAAAGTATTTTAGCCTTTGAGAGAAGTAGCATGTACCCATAAAGTTCTTTAAATCATGATTATTATAAATGTATCAGACAAAAGCTACCGTACTCAATTTGTGGCGGTGAACATGCTGGAAAAAATAAAGAATATTTTAGAACATAAATTACAGTTACCTTGATTCGTAGCTGATTCCGCCAATTGGTAAACTGGCTTAGGGCAAAGCTGATCAGTTTCTTTACATGCAATCCATCAATATTGTGCTCTCTCAGAAGTTTAGAAATGACATCCTGTAACATAAAAAGCATAACTTATGGCACAATGGCTTGCATTGATGAGTTTATTTTGTTTGAAGATGGAAAGGGAGTTTGAGGTATATCAAAGCACAAATTCTAAGCACAATATATTGCAAAACTGTAGTTGCATGTATAGTTTGAGTATAAAGAAACAGTTTCAATGATTCATGATGTTTAGTCCGCAGTGAGTGACCTTGACTCCATGCGTTAGTATATCCAAAGTTTGGTACCAATCCATAACAGGATATGCCACATGAACAAGACAGACATCAAAATCAATAAGCATCTCTTTTGCCAGAAGTTCAGGATACCTCTTGATCTGCCTGAACAAACATATAAATACGGTATATACAAATTGTGGAACCAATCCATAACCTGGAACTGAACATCTCGCACACAAAAATGTCAACAGATGGATAGACCATTTGAACTCGGACTATATAAAAAAATGTTACAAATGGTGTGTACAAATATTCATGGTACCTTCAGTGCTGGATCCTTTTCTGCCAGCCAAGGGTATTTGGTAAATTCATTTCTCAGAAATGCCAGGAATGGTTTCTGTAGAATAGCATGAAATTATTGAAAACCGCATGAAATGAGAATGTGTAATAAAAACTGCATCTGCCTTTTCTTTCATGCGAACAATGTCGTGTATCTGCATATTTGTTTGCAACAAAATATCAAATTAGGGAATATACAATAATTAGGCAACAGAAATGTACAGATACAGAATAACCGTCGAACAATATATTGACTTCACATATGCATAGTTTATGCAGCAGTATGGAGTCACTTTTCCTAGGACAGTGGCTAGGTCTAGTTTTTTTGGCACTTTTACACATAGTTGTCTCATTGTTTTTATAATAAAACAGGTACCGGTAAGTATCTCTGAATGAAGATAATAATGCATATATATATATATTTATTAAATTACAATCAGTTCAGTTTAGCCATCTTCAACTGATGTGTTATATATCTTTACCTCTACTGATGATCCTTCGACAAAAAAATTAGCCCTTGTTTGGTGGCTGTCCATCCTGTCCACACGTCGATGGAGACGATTCACAGAGTCTTGTAGTGCTCTCAACTCCTTCACTGAAAGAAATGAAAATGTTGCAGCTACAATTAAGATTTGGCAATGTTCACTCATCATATAGACTATAAAGACTAGGACTACAGGCACACATGAGAGTGGACCTTCAATAAAAGTCATTAATTGGGTGACAGAATGGTCCAAACTGGGTATATGGGCAAACTGTGTAATAATCAAATAGGGTATGATTCAGGGCAGCTCACAGTGGTCAAATGTCAGCAGTCATTTTTTAATAGAGCTTATACTGTGTTGATGTTCATGAAGTTCTTCAGAATGAATTTCTGATTGAAATAAAAGCAATTTACATTGTTCAGAAGTATCTAAATTTGAATGTGTAGCAATAATATAGCACATTCCACACAGGAAATGGAATGGTGACGTTATAATTTGATGAATACATGTATTCCTTGATTCATGTTAGGGAGTTCCTTTATGGCCTCTTCAAAAATTCAAATTTTATTGGCTACTTGAAGGATATAAGCATTTTCCCAGTTGAAAGCAACACGACTTCCCATATTTGGAGATAAAAAAGAAATCCTAAATGCACTAGTGTGAGTGTTGGCAATTAGGTAATATCTTGATTGACTATATGGCATGTGCATCGAAGATCTACCTCATTCAGTAAGTCAAGGTAAAGAAGGGAATGTGAGTGCAGTACTTAATTTGAAAGATGAAGATGCTTTCTCAGGGTTGGATGGGTTTTATGTTGTATACAGTATGCCAATGAAATGAAAGCTCACAAATAGTTTGGAGGATGCCGGTCTGATTTGTGTTCTCTCTAGCAGGAGATTCATCGGCATGATCTCCTCCTTCTCCCTCAGCAAACAGTTCCTGTGATTCTGGGATTGTCCCAGGCTGTGAATCCTGTAATAATAACAAAGACAAAGTTGATATAGTGGTTATCTGGTTATATATGTGTATGGTGCACTGGTTTTAGTTTTCTCAGTCTTCACACTCATAATACCATACCATTTTTGGGGAGTTGATTTATCTTCAGTAAGCACATGTTTTCAGTTTATAACCAAATCCATAATACCATCAGCCTGTAATATGAAAATTAAAGGACACCCAGGTTAACATTTAACATCGATTAATTTTTTTTATTTATTTTTATTTTTTTTAAATGTTCACAGATAAACTTTGAGATCGCTGTCGTCAGTAATTTGGAAGATATTGTATTTTTTCTACACTGATCGAGTCATTTACATGTGTTCCACTAGATGGCGAAACATCAAAGAAATGATGCGATATCTGATGGCCGTTATTCATAATGTTGTTCATATTCAAATGAATAACGGCCATCAGATATCACATCAATTTATCTATGGTTTTCTCCATCTGATGTTCCACTAGTGTTTTCTAAAAATATACAGAAATAGTACTGCATACCGAATTTAGATGCAGTTGAAGATAAGATACAAGATAAAATTTATTGATCAATATACAGTCTTTGCAGACCGGCAATACAGTCAATGCACATAAATGAACATTTATAGAACATCAATAAACCAATTGTGTTTATGATACCAGTACTGAGAAGTGGCCATTGACTGTAATCTTAACGTTTCACACTTGATCAAATACGTTAGTGTGGAACAACTGGCTCTTAGACTTGTTCCCCAGTAGCATTCGCATTTGGTATGAATGGAATTCATTAAATAAATATAATAATATAAAATTTGTTATTCAATAAAAAAAATTTTAATATTATTGATTGATTGATTTTTTAATTTTCTTATTTTTATATTAAATAATATATCAATATCTGATATATCTATAACAATATTGAATGTTGGAAATTTTTTTAGTACCCCTCAATCCTCATCTGAATTTTTTTTTGAAAAGAATGCTTACTTCGAACAGTTGTCTTGACATTTCTTCTTTCTCTCAG
>JAVTVY010001603.1:0-35734 GCA_036873755.1 Hanleya hanleyi | reverse complement strand
ATCAGAAAAGTTACATCCAGCGAAATCGCTTAAGGTAAACCCGCGAAGATAATTCTTGCTAATAACAACGCGTTTAAATTATTCAAGAAAATTTCTATGCCACTTCAGCAGGACATCACGTGGTATATAAGTTGAACGCTGTATTGAAATGTAATGCATGAACTGGAGTACAGGAAAATTGGCCATCCCACATTACATGAACAAGAGCAGAGGGTAAAATGGGGGTTCAGTCGGGTAATCACGCAGATAAGGTGGCGAGAAAGGTGGGTAAATCCGCGGTAAAGTGACAGATAAGGCGGGTAACCCAGTTGATAAGATGGCGGGTAAGGGCGATGTACGCCATCTTTACGATCAATCAGAATCATACGAAACAGCCATGCTTGTTGACGTAGGTATGGTCGTAAAGAAGTTGATCAAGTAATATACGAACAAAAGGACGCTACTTTATCGAGGGTAATAGACGAGATATCTTAGCCAACATAAAGAAATTAATGCACAATCGTCGTATATTATAGTATTTTATTAATCAACTAGTTACTCTACAACATTCCATCACGGCATTGCAAACACTACATTGAAAATCCTTTTCATACATAGTATATAAACGTAAAATTATTACTTTTCTGTATTCTTTACAATATTTTTGTAGTCCAGCTTGCAGTAGTTTCAGCTTCCTTCAGACGTGGGTGGTTTGAGATTGATCAAGCGAGGACCGTATGGTGTAGAGATGGCGTCTTCAAATGTTTCATAAAGTAGTCTAGTCGTCTCTGTAAATACTAATAATGTAACCTGCTGCTTGTCGATGATATTGTTGAATAAGACAACATACTAACAATTCAAGCTGATATCTGCTGAAGCTTTGCTCTATCAAATAAGTTCAGTACTATATAAATATCAGATACGTTGTCGTGGTACGATCCTTTGGTAAAAAAAAATTTAATCTTCGGGCCCTTTTTGGCCTTCGTCATAAGAACTATTATCATATTTCTTACACTGGGCTTAAAGTATCCTGCAAGCCCTACATTTATGGATATACCCTTCACAAACTCCGGTACTCTGAGAACATATCTTCGACAACAGACTGTCATTTACCATACCTGTAGATAATTAGTTTGATGCCTCGTACTAATGCATCTACACATTTAGTCTTCCCGCTGCCAGTAGGACCGGCTACTTTCAACGTAAATGGATGGTATAAAAGTTTCTCAGCATCTGGTATATGTGGCTTTCTATCTAACTCGAATTCAGATCACATTCCTAACTGTTTGGGAGGACTATGTTCTACCCCAAATGGTGCGTGTCGAGGTCTCACATCTTGACATACAGCATCATCACCAAATAATAATATAATATGTCTTCGAAAAAAGGTTGTCTGTCTAATGACATTTGTCATAGCTGGTGATGGTAACGCTTGAAATTCCTCACTAAAAATGTAGTCAGATGATCCCACTTGCCCTGCCTTTAGTCAGCGCTCATGTACAAGTATCAAGTATGGACGTGCATAGCCCGTCCATCGACGGCTCATGGACGTCGATTTTCGGTACATGGACGATTGATGAACGGTACAAAACGTCCATAGACGGGTCATGGAACTCCAAGGACACCTATGGTCAATACAAGGACATATATGGACGTCCGTGGACGATGCATATGCACACGGACGGTGAGCATGGTTTCATACTTGACCAAATAAAGGACAATTATGATCATCTGACTATATTTTAGTGAGAAATTTCAAGCGTTAACATCACCAGCTATGGTTAACGTACGTCATATATGCTCTAAGACATTATGCAGATCACAGAATTGATGAAGACATGTGAAATTAATACACGTTACCAAAAATACCAGATGCTGAGAAACTATTAGACCGCTCAATACTACCTACAGAAAGCCGGAAGACTAAGTCGGTCTGTGTATCAAGATGTGAGACCTGGAAATGCATCATTTATAGGGTAGATGTTGAAAACCTTTTACAGTCCATTTACTATGAAAGTAATGGCCCTACTGGAAGCGAGACAACGAAGTGGATAGATGCATTATTAGTTGGGCTCGAAAGATATGTAGAGCCCATTCTGCAGAGAAATATCTACTGCTATGGCAATGATACAGAGCCGTAAAAGGGACATGCTCCGATCCGCACTTATTAACTGCGACCCTCAGTTATTAACTGCGACCCTCAGTTATTAACTGCGACCCGCACTTACTAACTGAGGGTCGCAGTTAGTAAGTGCGGATCGCAGTTAATAAGTGCGGGCCCCAGTTAATAAGTGAGGGTCGTAGTTATTAACTGGGAGTATACCTCCGATGTCCCTTTTACGGCTCTGGAGCCGTAAAAGGGACATGCTCCGATCCGCACTTATTAACCGCGACCCGCACTTACTAACTGCGACCCTCAGTCAGTAAGTGCGGGTCGCAGTTAATAACCGAGGATCGCAGTTAATAAGTGCGGGTCGTGTTATTAACTGGGAATATACCTCCGATGTCCCTTTTACGGCTCCGTACAATGACAGTCCGTTTGCGAGGCTATTTTGTGTTCATAATTCTATCTATGTAATGTAAATGTCGATATATTTGTTTTGTTAGTAATTTTCGATGTGCATAAGACAAAAAAGTAGAACGCATTTGATTCAATTGGAAATATGCATATATGAAAAGCACTGCTAGAAATATTAAATGTACAAAATATAAATTATGCCATGCATATAAATAGATAATGGATTTATTCAAATAGTCATACATTAACCCTACCTGGCCTGGGGGAGGGGGGGAGAGAATGACCCTCTCCCTACCAAACTCTCTGCGCTATCCCCGGAAAGACAAAAAGTTGAGAGCTGCCACACCGTGACTTTACAGTTTATCACACTGGGGGTCATGTTGACCCTATTTGCATAACCCCCGAGTAGAGGATCATGGGTAAAATCAAGATGGCGACAACGTGGAGTATCAAAAAAATGATGTTTTCGTTATTTTTCTTCAATATTTCTGCTTTTCCGCAATAAAAAGTGGGCAAATAAATAGATAATGATTTTATTCAAATAGTCAAACATTAACCCTACCTGGCCTGGGGGGCGGGGTGGGGGGATGCCCCCCTCCCTACCAAACTCTCTGCGCTATCCCCGGAAAGACAAAAAGTTGAGAGCTGCCACACCGTGACTTTACAGTTTATCACACTGGGGTCATGTTGAGCCTATTGCATAACCCCCGAGTAGAGGATCATGGGTAAATTCAAGATGGCGACAACGTGGGGTATCAGAAAAATGATGTTTTCGTTATTTTTCTTCAATATTTCTGCTTTTTCGCAATGAAAAGTGGGCAAAAGCTATTTTATTTCACATCATATTAATATTTACTAATTTATCACGCTGTTTTGCGGAGAAATTTGCATAAATGAAAAATTCGAAAAAAAACTGACGGAAAAATAGACCGAAAATGGCCGTTTCGAAAATGACGTCATCCAAGTGACCATCTTGGAATTGTTTACATTTTCTGGTAGAGCTTGATCCAAGGGTATAGTGTGGAAAGTTTCAGCCCGCTAGATCAAGGGGTAACAAAAATAATTAAGGGGAGGGTGGCGAAATGGCCCCTACCCAGGCCTGGACAGATCCCAAAAAGTTCAGGCCAGATAGGGTTAATATAGCCGTACTTTTTGTGGTGCATTTAATCCAGATTAACTCTATACCGGTCATGTTAAATGTTGGGCTGGTGCTATCTAAGATAGGACTTGTAACATTGCGGTCCCAAAAAGTGGGAGGGGGGTAGCTTTTATGTTATTCCTTTTTTCTATTCACAAATATCCATAATACCCATTTGCTTCACCAATCAGAAAAATACCCTAGGTAAAAAACAACCCAATTGACAAACCACGCATTTCCCAACTGTATCCAAAGTGGTCCCATAAGAAACCAGCTTGGTGACACTTGGTTTAACAATAATAAAACTATACGCTTAATTGTTTGATGCTGATAGCCCTTCAGAAGCAATTTATTTTTCATTTTGTCGAAAGGATTGAAAGAAATTTCGGACAGTATCCATTTTTTCTTATACTTCGTAACATTCCCCGAAAGTTTGGCTGCAAAATATTCAATGTAGTAGTACTTGTATATGATGTTCAGTAAAGCTTTCTAGCTGATCAAACTTAGTTGCATAAATATATTTTTTGGTTATCAACATCAAGGCGTTAAGACAATTTTGATTTCTTTCCCAGCCCAAGATTATTTTTTCGTTCGATATTTCACCCCGCATTCCCACTGTATCCTTTAGCCAGGTTTCTAGACATTTCCACAGCTGTTTGGCTTCTGAACATTCCAAAAATAAATGCTCCAGTGTTTCCGTTTCCTTTTTACAGTGATGACATACTTTAGTTTCCGTCAAACCAAGTTTATATAAGAATGAATTTGTGGGAATGGTTCTATGTTGGAGTCTATACTGCAGATCACGTAGTTTGGTTATTTTTATTATTTATTGAAGTAGTAATTGATTATTCCTGTGTACAGCAGGTGGAAAGACTAAATTGTCCAACTCACATTGTGCTTCTTGACAAAATCCACGCGGGCCGCCATTTTAGCATGTATTAAGCCCACTGCGCATCGGTTTTGCGCAGAATGTTTTCTTCCGGTTTTGCTGGTTTACGGTTTCGCGGCAGTCGACCGTTTTCCGCCAAAAATGCCTGGATTAGTGCCTAATTTTCATCAAAATTAGGTTAGCTCAGAACTTGCTGATAACAGTTATCTAATGCAAATTCATGCCAAAAATCAAGGTTCTACTGTCAACGGTTTTCCTTATTTTACCGGAGAAAGACTTCGGATGAACGGACTGACTTGACTCACTCACTCATTACCAGACAATTTGCAAATGAGAGCCTACTTCGTAGGAATTATGGAGTTCCTAAACTAAATAATCAATTTGACATAACCATACTGTAAATTCGCCGAAGTGGCTTACTATAATGATTCATAGTAGAAGTATTATTAATTCGCCGAATTAGCATAATACACTGATCCACATTTATTTTAACTTTATTCATATTGAATTTTCTTTATTTAAATTCAATTAATTAAATTTACTATATAAATGGAAATACATATATTTAATAAATGGAGACTAATTTCATACACGATGAATTGTCGTATAACAACTACTTCTATGGTATCTTTGAGATATTTTGAATATACTGAAACTTTACCTGAATCAATAGCGTAGTATGTCACACTAATAAGGTCGGTACGTCTAGCATCGGCGTATTACTACTAGTAGCCCAAGAGACAGTATGATGAAAACTGGATTTTGGTCCAGGGCACCAATGTAACGGCCTGTAGGAAGCCCAGCCGCCAAATACGAACTTCCAACCTCTCCCTTATGAATCCAGCGCTCTACCGAATTTCCCGCCAGAAGAAGCACTGGATCAGTATCTCCCGTTATATATACATGTGTATTACTGCGCCGCCTCAAGATCACATAATGCAAAATCAAAATGGCGACAATTGATGGCCGAGTCGACCGGGGCCAAGCTGAAGATCACAAAATTAAACAATATTCTCACTGTGGAGAATCAATATTTAGTTCTGTGAGTCTTCAGGAAGTTTAGATGATAATCAATATCCCAGGGTTGGCTATGAGTGTTTCGCTCCTGTAGTAATGCCTCCATACACGTGTAGACTATCTCATCCACCGACAACATGAACTTATTCGCGAAGAACTCTTGTCGTTGAGCCAGCCAAGGTAAATCTCCGGCTCCAAATACACAGATCCGTCTGACGTTTTTACCGTGACATTTCTCCGAGTCCCAACGCACAGCTCGAGTCATGAAACTTAGTCCAACTGCAGAATCTGGAGGTATACAATAAATAAACAAGCAATCAGAAAACGAGTTGATGAAAGTCGGTAAGTAGAAACATGGATGATGTGTTCGTTGAACTGCCATCTTTGTGTGTCATTATAACTGGGACGCTCATCATATGTGCAAGGTCTGCTACAAAAATTATGAGAGGGAAAAAACCGTGTCATGTACCAAAATTGAGGTCAAAGGTTGGTCACCTTGGCCCCAGAATCAGGATTACAACAAAAGATACAATTTAATGTCAGTAGATAAATTACGAGAAAACGACGTGTCACATACAAAATTGAGGTCAAAGGTTGGTCACCTTAGCCCCAGAATCAGGATTACAACAAAAGATACAATTTAATGTCAGTAGAAAAATTACGGAAAAACGATGTGTCACATACAAAATTGAGGTCAAAGGTTGGTCACCTTGGCAACCGAATCAGGATTACAACAAAAGATACAATTTAATGTCAGTAGATAAATTACGAGAAAACGACGTGTCACATACAAAATTGAGGTCAAAGGTTGGTCACCTTGGCCCCAGAATAAGGATTACAACAAAAGATACAATTTAATGTCAGTAGATAAATTGCGAGAAAACGACGTGTCACATACAAAATTGAGGTCAAAGGTTGGTCACCTTGGCCCCAGAATCAGGATTACATCAAACGATACAATTTAATGTCAGTAGATAAATTACGAGAAAACGACGTGTCACATACAAAATTGAGGTCAAAGTCAGAAGTCAAAGATCACTAAAAAGCAGAAAATCACAGAAAATTACTAGTTTGTTGTTGGTGGATTCATTAGTGGAAAGGTGTTATGTAAAAATAATGCTACCAAGGTCAGAAAACAGGCCCTCGAAACAAGAGTTTTGGAAGTTGTGGGCGGTGATATTAGGGTGAAGTGTCGAAATATGGGGTCTCTATACATAACCCCATGCTTTATATAACGAGAGATCCTGAAGCATCTTGGCACCCACCATTGTCCGATAATTGTAAGCTAATGACAAGAGGATCTTTTTGTCCATTGTTACTAAGAACAAACGATTGATTTGTAATTTTGTTTGCAGAATTTCGAATTTGAGCGAAAAAGATCGAAAAAGGGGCACTGGAAAACACCAAGATATTATGTGTATAAGTTTTAGGAGATTCAAGATTTCTAGAAACTGTACTTAATGTCGGTTGTTATAGTACAAGTGAAATGAGCAAAGTTAGTCTGAAAGCGAATGACCGGAGGATCCTTCGTCTTCGTTTTGTAGTATTTTTTTTTTGGCACATGTCATCATTGGGTACTGGAAGCGAAGACAAAGCTCTTTGACAATTTGGCATGAGCTATGAAACGAACATACCAACGGTTTTATAATTAGGAACGAATGCTAATTCTGTTCTGCTTACTGGGCTAGTTTGAGATATCGCTTTTAAGATACCATGCTCGAAAATAGTAAGATGGTACACAACTTATTAATACTGAAGAGATCCAGTCGGGGCAGTAATGTTGAAACTTTGAAAGTGTCCGAATCCTGATTATCTCCCTTGGATCAGAACACGCAGTAGTCTACAGTTGTCGAGTTGTGATGCTGCATCACAAGAGTGACACCCCTTCGTGTAGCCGACCCGTTGGCAGACGAAACGGCGGGGCAGTGCACTTGCAACGGCATGGACTAAAGTAAACTGATTTAAAATTTGAAGAAATACGTAATTCGGAATCATCTGAACTCCTTGATATAGTAGGTGGAGGTATGAATATTCTCTATACTCAATATATAGAATATGCCCCACCGTTTGATGGTAACTTGGATTTTCGAATCGGACCAAAAATCTTGCACAACTAGACCCCAAGGGGAACATGTGTACCAAATTTGAGATAGATCCACGCGATAGTTCCTGAGAAATAGCGAAAACAAAGTTTCATGGGGAACTCCAATATGGTCGCCTGGCGGCCATATTGGATTTTCGAATCGAACCGGAAAAGGTATCTTGCACAACTAGACCCAAAGGGGAACCTGTGTACCAAATTTGAGAAAGATCCATGAAGCAGTTCCTGAGAAATCGCGATAACAAATTTTCATGGGGAAATCCAAGATGGCTGCCTGATGGCCATATTGGATTTTCCAATCGGACCAGAAAAGGTATCTTGCACAACTAGACCCCAAGGGGAACCTGTGTACCAAATTTCAGAAAGATCTATGCAGTAGTTCCTGAGAAATCGCGATAACAAGAATTGTTTACGGACGGACGACTGACTGACTGACGACGGACGACGGACCACGAACGAAAAGCGATTTGAACAGCCCACCATCTGGTGATGGTGGGCTAAAAATACACCAAGTTGTGAAACGCACTTTGGGTGAAACGAGAAATAAACGGTTTACCTTCAAACAAAATATATCAGCATATTCTACAAGTGTCACTCTATATATTCCCATCGTCAAATTAGTAAATTTGCGCAATTTTATACCTTTGTCGGGCGATTCAAAATCCAACACTACTGTCCCTGTATCCCGGCACATCGAGATCATGACCAGCTTCTTTCTCAATTCTGATTGGTCATCTGATCAGTGTAAGGCCTCTTTGCCGGAGGGTGTCGCGACTGACCAATCAGAATTGAGAAAGAAGCCGGCCATGATCTCGGTGTGCCGGGATAAACGGAGAGTGGCGTTTGATTTTGAAGCGCCCGGCAAAGGTATAAAATTGTACAAATTTACTAATTTGACGACGGAAATATATAGAGTGACACTTGTAGAATATGCTGATGTATTTTGTTCGGAGGTAAACCGTTTATTTCTCGTTTCACCCAAAGTTCGTTTCACACCTTGGTGTATTTTTATATAAAGCATTGTGTTATGTATAGAGACCCCATATTTCGACACTTCATCATAATACCACAGCCCACAATTCCCCAAACTCTTGTTTTGAGGGCCTGTGATCAGAAGTAACTGTGACTCCAGAATATGGAAATCATTAAAAATCACATTTTATCTCAGTAGATACAATAGGGGACACGTACCTGTGTCACGTACCAAAAATGTGGCCAAGTTAAAAGGTCACTCTGAACTCAAAATTAAGATTTCGATAAAAATCCCAAATTGACTGTTAGTAGATAGATTAGGGGAAACGATGTGTCAAGTACCAAAATTGAGATCAAGGTCACTGTAACCCATAAATTATTTACACAGGAATGGGAGTCAAAAGTCAAGGTCGCTGACCCGAAAATCAGGAAATCGTCAAAAGTCGCATTATTTTGTGTGTCAATACGTTAGGGGAAGACGCTATGTCATGCACCAAACACAGCCAGAAAAAAAGTGATGGCACATCCCCTTTTAATGGTGATCAGACCTGGTCATCACCTTTAAAAGGTGCTAAGATAGAGCCATCACCTTTAAATGGTGACGGCCATCACCCTTAAAAGATGATGACCTCAATTCACAATCATTGCTCATCGAACTTCAGAGGTGATGGCCATCATTTTTAAAGGCGATCATAAAAAATGGTTGATGGCTCTAACTCATCACCTTTTCGGTGTGATAGTTATCACTTTTTTCTGGCTGTGAAGTTTAGGTCAAATTATTGTGCGGCAGTAGTATACAGCAAGCAGATACAGTCCCATTGACCTTTGACCTCTGTGGGGGTCACGTGTAGGTGGGGAGGTCAAAGGTCATTGAATGCACTTGAGCATGTACTGACCTGTATCCTCTCATCCCGTCCATCATCTGACCTTGGATCATGTTTAGACATGTTAGGGGATTCCTCCCCCGTGATGCGATCTGGCAGTGATGCGGTCTGCCTTCGCGGACAGAAAGTAGTCAAAATACGTGGGTTTTCGTGAGAATGTCCGGCAATCTTCAGGAGCGAGAGGGGCCCCTAGTAGACCGATTGGGTCGATTGAGGTGTCAAAGTGAAGCGCTTCTCCAGGGCCATGATATGTGGCTGTATGTAAAATTAGGATTTGTCCCGGAAATATAAAAAGCGAAACACGGACTTTATCCCTAAACTAGGGGAAAACTCCTATCAGCCCTATCCAAAAGGGCTAATATCGGTCCCCAGGCTTATCGGGGTCTGCCTATCAAGTCATGGGTGAGTGCATGTAAAATCAGGATTTTTTCTCCGAAAATATAAAAAACGGAACACGGACTTTACGCCTAAAATAGGGGAAAACACCTATCAGCCCTATCCAAAAGGGCTAATATCGGTCCCCGGGATTATCGGGGTCTGCCTATCGAGTCATGGGTGGGTGAATGTAAAATCAGGGTTTTTCCTGAAAATATAAAAAACGGAACAGGGACTTTACCCCTAAAATAGGGGAAAACCCCTATCAACCCTATCCAAAAGGGCTAATATCGGTCCCCGGGCTTATCGGGACCTGCCTATCAAGTCAATCGGGTGGGTGCATGTAAAATGAGGATTTGTCCCCGAAAATATAGAAAGCGGAACACGGACTTTATCCCTAAAATAATGGAAATCTCCTATTTGTGAAAACATGCACCCACCCGATGCATGTTTTCACAGAAAAAAAATACAAAAAACGGAACACGGACTTTACCTCTACAATAGGGGCCCGTATTATACAATATACGGGAAAATACCTGTATATGGTATAGGGGTAATCATATTTTTTTTCTTTTTTTTGAATTTTACTATGGGTTGTTTGGTCTTGTTTTTCTCGTCTCACCATGTAGAACATGATGGGCAGGGTCCCGAAGTTAAGTGGTGAATTTTTTTTAAGAGTACCGGGTAGGGCTGTATATAGGCCTATACTGGGTGGACGTTTTTAGGGTCTAGGTGAGCCCCTAGTGGACCTATGTTGTCGTATCAGGTCTTGTTTTGAAGCTCTCGTGGAGGAGCGCTCGACTGGACTAAGGTATCGTCCGTTTTCAATATTATGTGCATGCGCAGTCTGGTCGTAGTATAGAAAGCAGGCGTTTTGTGGGTGCGTGTGAGAGTGTTTGGGGTAGAGATGGACCACTATTGGCCCAAATGGGTCGTGGGAGGTGTCAAAATGAAGCTTTTGTGGGGTAGAGTCAGAATGGCGTGTTTTTAAGTGCAAGTTGCGTCAATCTGCACATGCGCAGTTGGGTGTAATAAGTAAAGTGGTCATTTTGGGGGTGCGTGGAGGTGTGTTTGGGGTAGAAATGGACCATCCTTGGTCCGAATATGTCGCGTGGGGTGTCATTTTGTAGCTCTCTGGGTGTAGACCCCGATTTAAGGAATGTACACGTCATCTGTGACGTCACCGGTGACGTCACCAGTACGAGTAGTAGAGAAAGTGGGCATTTTGGGGAAGTGGAGGAAGGTATTTGGTGTAGAGATGGTTCACTATTGGTCCGAATGCGTCGTGTGGGGTGTCCTCTTGTAGTTCTCGTGGTGCAGATCCCGATTTGAGGGATGTTCACAGCACCTGTGACGTCATTGGTGACGTCATCAGTACGAGTAGTAGCGAAAGTGAGCATTTTGGGGGCAGTGAAGGATGGTATTTGGTGTAGAGAGTGACCACCCTTGATTCCGAATGCGTCCTGTGGGGTGTCATCTTGTAGCCTTCGGGGTGGAGACCACGATTTGAGGGATGTCCACAGCATCTGTGACGTCATTGGTGACGTCATCAGTACGAGTAGTAGCGAAAGTGGGCATTTTGGGGCAGTGAAGGAGGGTATTTGGTGTAGAGATGGACCATCCATATCTTTGCTGTATTATACCATATCTGCCCTGAACTATACCATATCTGTCCTGAATTATATCTGTGTTGTATTATACCATATCTGTCCTGTGTTAAACAATATCTGTCCTGTATTATACCAAATCTGTCCTGTATTGTACCATATGTGTCCTCTATTATAACATGTATGTCCTGTATTATACAGTATCTGTCCTGTATTATACCAATCTGTGCTGTATTATACAGTCTCTGCCCTGTATTATACCAAATCTGTGCTGTATTATATCATATCTATCCTGTATTGTTCCATATATATCCTGTATTATACAATATATGTTCTGTATTATACATTATTTGCCCTCTATTATACCATATCTGTGCTGTATTATATCATACCTGTGCTGTATTATACCATATCTGTCCTGAGTTATACCATATTTGTGATGTATTATACCATATCTGTTCTGTGTTATACAATATCTGTCCTGTATTATACCAAATCTGTCCTGTATTGTACCATATTTGTCCTCTATTATACAATATATGTTCTGTATTATACCAAATCTGTGCTGTATTACACCATATCTGTCCGGCATTCTACCAAATCTGTGCTGTATTATACCATATCTGTCTTGAATTATACTATATCTGTGCTGCATTGTACCATATCTGTCCTGTGTTATACAATATCTGGTCCTGTATTATACCAAATCTGTCCTGTATTGTACCATTTTTGTCCTCTATTATACCATATATGTTCTATATTATACCAAATCTGTGCTGTATTGTACAATATCTGTCCTGTATAATACCAAATCTGTGCTGTATTATACCATATCTGTCCTGTATTGTACCATATATGTTCTGTATTATACCAAATCTGTGCTGTATTATACAATATTTGCTCTCTATTATACCATATTTGTGCTGTACTATACCATATTTGTCTTGCATTATACCATATTTCTGCTGTATTATGCAATATCTGTCCTGTGTTATACAATATCTGTTCTGTATTATACCAAATCTGTCCTGTATTGTACCATATTTGTCCTGTATTATACAATATATGTTCTGTATTATACCAAATCTTTGCTGTATTATACAGTACCTGTCCTGTATTATACCAAATCTGTGCTGTATTATACCATATCTGTCCTGTACTGTACCATATATGTCCTGTAATATACAATATATCTTCTGTATTATACAATCGGATGGCGGTTGTCGTGAATAACAACAAGTACAGCAATGTTTATACAGTTTATTATCCCCAATGTTACATCATACCCAGGCTGGGGTATCCGCCCTGTGCATGTTTAGTATGTTTAGAGCAAAACAAATTGAAATATCAAACACCATGTTTTATTATTTAACACTCCGTCACATTAGGTACAAGTGTTTACTGAGCTCAAGTCGACGATCAGCATGTAGACATATAGAGTATGTACGGCATGTATTGGTATTCATCAGTGCACGGGTGACGCATTCAGCCGAGAGGGTTGATCAGTTTAACCACGAAGAACGTAATATTGGTGACACTCTCCACTGTCCACTTGGTGTTGGGGCACTGTTGTTGGTCCCATTCTAAGGGATCCGCGGCGTCCAGTTTCTCTAGCATTGTCTTCAGTGACAGTGAACGGTAACAGTGAACGGCTGGTCAAATACATAGGTATTATTGCTGGGATAATAATACCGTAACTGGTCCGTCTCTTTGTGGCGTGAGATGTACCCGAGAGCGACATTCAATTTGAAGACCGTAGTTTGGTCATTGAAGATGGCTTCCACGTAGACGGGCCAGGTCGGTCAGTCGGATATTGTAGATGTCTAGTAGCGGACGATGACGGTTGAAACAGTGCCGGACCATGGTCCAATGGCGCCGATAGATGTCACTCACTGGATGGGCGTCCTGTAAGAGATCGCTAGGATCATTTAAGGGCTCGTCCAGACAATGTTCGATGTTGTCAGGCGTATGACTCGAAACCGTAACGCTGGTGTCCGGCTGGATATCGATGCTCTTCTGAACTGTGAGTAAAGGCGGGCTCTCCGTCATCGCAACACCAGTGGCGTTCGTCTCCCGGGCTCATCTTCACTGGGACTGACCTTCCGCGGCTCCTCTTCAGTGGGAAGTTGTCGCTCATGCCATGGTACCGGGGCATGAATAAAACGTTGGTGTTGCAGCAACTGACTGGTCAGTTTAAAAAGCCGACTACATTCCTCGCATGGACGCTTGGGTGACCCATGAATTGAACGTTCATGGCGCAGTAAAGCATCTTTCCGATTAAATGACCGTGCGGCGTTGGGGCGTTGTTTTTGGATCCATTCCAAGGGGTCCACGGTGTCCAGTTTCTCCAGCATCGTCTCTAGTGACGCCCGGTTAATGATGGTAAACGGTTGGTGAAATACCCGGATATTACTGCTCGGGTAAAAGTATCTGGCTTGGTCTGTGTCCTTATGCTGCAGCACAAAACCAAACGCCAGATTCAACTGGTAGGCCGTAGTTTGATCTTTGAAGATGGCTTCCACGTAGCTGCGTAGATGGACGAGGTCGGTCAGTCGGAAATTGTAGATATCTTGAATAGGGCGATGACGGTAGAAACAGTGCCGGATCATGGGCCAATGGCGCCGATAGATGTCACTCACTGAATGGTCTTCGTGCAACAGATCGCTAGGAACATTTAAGGGTTCGTCCTCGAAGTGTACTTTGCCCTCCACGTCGTACAAAATCTGGCCCAACGTCTTGTCGTCGGAATTTGACTGTTGAATTACTGCGACATCATCATCATCGGCCCTCGTGCGATGGGTGGGAGTTCCCGCTGTCTCGATACTGGTGACTACGGGCTCCTCTTCCTGCAAACGTGGCTGCGGAACAGAGTGTCGTGTGCGTTGGTGTCGCAGCAACTGACTGGTCACTTTGAAAAGCCGACCACATTTTTCGCATGGACGCTTGGGTGGCCCAAGAATTGAACGTTCGTGGCGCTGTAAAAAGATCCCGGCGCTGAAACGACAGTGTACATATCGTAAAGCTATACCGGGCGGTTCTTTCGTGCTTGGTAGCCTCATGGCGGCGCAAGTCGTGCAGACGAGTGAATGATTTCAAGCACGTAGTACAAGTAAACATCAGATATGGTATAATACATCACAGATATGGTATAATTCAGGACAGATATGGTATAATACAGCACAGATATTGTATAATACAGCACAAATATGGTATAATAGAGGGCAAATAATGTATAATGCAGAACATATATTGTATAATACAGGACATATATGGTACAATACAGGATAGATATGGTATAATACAGCACAGATTTGGTATAATACAGGACAGAGACTGTATAATAGAGGACAGACTGTATAATACAGCACAGATTTGGTATAATACAGCACAGATTGGTATAATACAGGACAGATACTGTTTAATACAGAACAGATTTGGTATAATACAGGACAAATATGGTATAATATAGGACAAATGTAGTACAATACAGGACAGATTTGGTATAATACAGGACATATTGTTTAACACAGGACAGATATGGTATAATACAGCACAGATATGGTATAATTCAGGACAGATATGGTATAATACAGCAAAGATATGGATGGTCCATCTCTATAAAAAATACCCTCCTTCACTGCCCCAAAATGCCCACTTTCGCTACTACTCGTACTGATGACGTTATCAATGACGTCACAGATGCTGTAGACATCCCTCAAATCGGGGTCTACACCCCAAGACACAGATTGGTATAATACAGGTCAGATACTGTTTAATACAGAACAGATTTGGTATAATACAGGACAAATATGGTATAATATAGGACAAATGTGGTACAATACAGGACAGATTTGGTATAATACAGGACATATTGTTTAACACAGGACAGATATGGTATAATACAGCACAGATATGGTATAATTCAGGACAGATATGGTATAATACAGCAAAGATATGGATGGTCCATCTCTATAAAAAATACCCTCCTTCACTGCCCCAAAATGCCCACTTTCGCTACTACTCGTACTGATGACGTTATCAATGACGTCACAGATGCTGTAGACATCCCTCAAATCGGGGTCTACACCCCAAGAGCTACAAAATGACACCCCACACGACACATTCCATCTCTACCCCAAACACACCTCCACGCACCCCCAAAATGACCAATTTACTTACTACACCCAACTGTGCATGCGCAGATTGACGCGACTTGCAATAAAAAACACGCCATTCTGACTCTACCAAACAAAACCTTCACTTTGACACCTCCTGATTTTACATGCACTCACCCATGACTTGATAGGCAGACCCCGATAAGCCCGGGGACCGATATTAGCCCTTTTGGATAGGGCTGATAGGATTTTTCCCCTAGTTTAGGGATAAAGTCCGTGTTCCGTTTTTTATATTTTCTGGACAAATCCTAATTTGACATACAGCCACCCATGATGGCCCTGGAGGAGCGCTTCACTTTGACACCTCACTCGACCCAATGGGTCTACTAGGGGCCCCTCTCGCCCCTGGAGATTGCCGGACATTCTCACGAAAACCCACGTATTTGGGACTACTTTCTGTCCGCGGAGGCAGACCGCATCACCGTCAGACCGCATCACCGCGGAGGAATCCCCTGACATGTCTAAACATGATCCACGATCAGATGATTGACGGGATGAGAGGATACAGTTCAGTACATGCTTAAGTGCACTCATTGACCTTTGACCTCCCCACATCCACGTGACCTCCACAGAGGTCAAAGGTCAATGAGACTGTATCTGCTTGCTGTATACTACTTGCCGCGTGTATTGAAGCCACTTTTGGCTAGTGTTGAGAATCTGACGACTGGTATACTCCCCAATAAGGTTAGGCTATACCATCGGCAACTATTTTCTTAGCAGTGTTGTATATTTACTTTTGTCGTTACGGGACACTTTCAAATGTAGGAATTTCAAATGACCTGAGTTTATGGTTATTTCCTGATGTCTTTTCACACAGATGTAAACAAACATCCAGAACATTTCGCGATAGCTTCTATAGGTTATAATACTCACAATCATACATACAGTGAGAGATAGCCTATAGATATATTGCATCGAGGGCGGATATATATACGTATACACAGAAAAGAAAATCTTTAAAATTTTAAGGAATATTTCCCGACTATTACACCAGCGGAATATTCCTTAACATAACTAAGGAATATTCCCAACCATGTTAAGGAAATTCCATAACATGCTACGGAATATTCCTTGTTGAATTTTAAGGAATGTTCCGCTGGTGTAATAGTCGGGGAATATTCCTTAAATTTTAAGGAATTTTTCTTTCAGTGTCGGGTATTATATAATTAGTTACACGGTTTGTCAGTAACCCAATACAGAAATATATGGGGTTAGTAAAATTTCGCCTGACGCCTCGCCCAATATAACGAATTTATCCCGCTGAAGACCGTTTCCGGACACTCTAAAGCTCTATGGCAAATTCTGTGAGATCAGCTTCTTGTGAACAACTTTGGCCCTATGTTGTTGTTGCTTACGAAACAAAAAAAAATTGTATGTGAAGTCACACATTTGCAATATTCATTAGCGTTCATCATCGCTGATTACGAATAAATACGACCTGTTCACAAAGTCCATTGCTGAAGCTCTCCTTTATTACAAATACTTGTCAAAACGAAGCTCGAGGAGTAATCGACGCGAGGCAGCCGACGCAAGTAAGGGATACAAGCAAGTTACTCACCCCGATTTACAATCGACGGCGGTGGATAGAAATATATCAGGCCATCAGTTTCAGTTTCAATTTATTGGCATAAGAATCAGCTGTTTTCCATCTTAGCATCATAGGCCATCATGTGACCGTGATCGCTCGTTTTCATTGGGATATCTTCTTTGTTCTTTGTGGTATGGAGCGTGGCATCTTATTCTCGTTCTGTAGAATAAGATGGGAGGGTCTCGAGACCATGGTCTGATTGGGTCGTATGAGGTGTCATAGTGAAACACTCGTGAGGGAGTGTCTAACTGCATGGGTGTGGAGTGGAAAATCCGTCCATCTGCACATGCGCAGACAGAGAATTGTGCGAAAATGGCATTTGAATGAATGCTTTGGTGTCTTGGTGGACCCATAGTGGTCCGATTGGGCCGTGTGAGGTGTCATAGTGAAACATTCATGTGCTAGCGTCCGACTGGACCAGTGTAGATTGGACATTCCATGCACAGACAGGGAATTGTGAAAAAGGGCATTTGAATGGATGTTTTGGGGTCCAGATGGACCAATATTGGTCTGATTGGGCCGTATTAGGTCTTATTTTGAAGCTCTCGTGGGGTAAGTTCGGATTGGACTGGTGTGTAATCCGGTTTCGTCATTCTGCGCATGCGCAGTTCGGTCGTAGTATAGAAAGTGGGCATTTTAAGGGTACGTGGGGTTTGTTTGAGTGATTGAGCGATCATTCTTGGTCCTAATAGGCTACGTCAATATGTCCACGTCATCTGTGACGTCATTGGTGATGTCATCAGTAGGCATTTTTGGGGTGTGAAGGGACGTGTTTGGGTAGAGGTCAATCATCCGTGGTCGAAATGGACCGGTGTCATCTTACAGCTCTCTGCATGAAGACGACGACTGTTATGATTTTTGTTGGAAGTCGCATCATGTTACACATGCGATGTTGAGCAGTAGTGACGAAAGAGAGCATTTTGGGCGAGAGCAATGACATGTTTGGGCAATCTAGGGACCATTTGTTGTCCAAATGGACCGTGTGGGATATCGTATCGAATCTCTCGTGATGTAGCCCACGACTTGAGGATGTCATCAGTGACGTCATTGATGATGTCATCAGTAGGAGTAGTAGCGAAAGCGGGCATTTTTGAGGTGGACAGGGACGTGTCGGAGTGATTGAGGGACCATTCTTAGTCCGAATAGGCCATGCGAGGTGTCAGTTTAAAGTCACACTGGCATGGGGTTTTAGTCACACTGGCATGTTCTTTTATTGGAAGTCGTGTCAGTCTGCGCACGCGCAGTTGGAATGTAGCACAGAAAGATGGCATTTGAATGGACATCTTGTGGCACACATGGACCATTCCTAGTACAAATGGGTCATGTGGGGTCTCGTTTTGAAGCTCTCTTGGGATAGACTCTAACTGGATTAGTGATTTTGTTTTTGGATTCATCATTCTGCGCATGCGCAGTATGGCAGTAGTATAGAAAGTGGGCAATGTGGAAGTACGCTGGAGTCTGAGCAACGGAGAGGGTATTCTTCGTCAAAATATAATGTGGTCTCATATCGAAGATCTCGTACGTTACTGTGACGTCATTGGTGACGTCATCAGTAGTAGAGAAAGGGCAACGTCGCCCGAGTGTGCCGCTGAGACATATCTATACCTCTATATGCTAACCCATAGGGGTTGAACCGGGGACCCTGGAGTGTATGTCTGCTCTGAATGCCTGAACTCAGGAATACTGGGGATGTGGGTAGGGCATGAGAGTAGCGTGATGCAGTTACCTCTCTCTCCTGGGTACAAAGTATGTTTGTGGATGTTTGTAGTTGTACAATCCGCATACACAAGGTTCCGTGTCTGGGTAGGACCCATGCATAGAGTGAATGGGGATGGGAATCTGATCGCATATTTTGGGGGTTTGGGGGGAAAATGTGGCGTAAAATGAGGCTGTAAATGAAGCCACGCGAATCGTGAGTAATGTTGTAAATATACGGAAAAATGAAAGATATAGAGAATGGAGGGATAATGTTATAGGTATAGCGAGGATGAAATGAGGATCAGGTTATAGGGACATATGTAGCCCCATTGCAATACATCCATATCTGCGCTATGTTTTAAGAATACGCCAAGTTATAGGTATAGGAGGAATACGGAACATTCCACGATAGCTTCTAGGTTATAATACCCATAGCCATACATACAGCGAGAAATAGCCTATGGATTATATGCAGCGAGGACGGATCTGTTTACGTCTAGGGTGTTATATTTTAGCGGGTCGAGGGGGTGGGCGGTTTATATGACCAGTAACGTTGGTGAAAATGATTCCGATTAACAACACTTGATTCGGATCAAATCAATAAATAACAAAAAGAGAATATAATTTCTGACGATAACTGTTTTTATTAACAAATAATAACTTAACACTAGTTTGTCTCGTTTTTGAGGGTCCCAAGTGAGGGTCCTGAAGAGTCACGTGGTGCTGACGTCACAATGACGTCACAAACGGTCACGTGACATCCGGGTCACATCCGGGTCAAATGTCACATCCGAGTCTCTTTCGGTAACTTTCGGTCACGTGACAGCCCAGTGATCTCCCCTTACATATTGTTCTGTTAAGTCCATTCTGGCGCAGTGTACAATGTTTAATCTAATGGGAAACCCACGTCATTTGCGGTGTAGGGTGTTTTTGTTTTTTTCATCTCGAGCTGTAGAACACGATGGGAGGGGTCTCTAGGCCATGCGTTTGAAATTTTATTGAAAAGTTATTGTGGCCATGCGTAATCGGCAGGCAGATCGGGGTGGACGTTTTGGGGTCTAGGTGGACCCCTTGTGATCCGATTGAGTGGTGTGAGGTATCAGTGTGAAGCCCTCGTGAGGGAGCGTCCAGCTGGATGGTGTGGAGTGCAACTGACGTCATTTTGCGCATGCGCAGTAGACAAAGAGTATTGAAATGGACGTGTTGGCGTCGCGATGGCCCCATAGTGGTCCGATTGGACTGTGGGACATATTAAAGTGAAGCTCCCACGAAGGAATATCCGACTATGAGTCAGTCGTGGAAATATCGGCTATCTGCGCATGCGCAGATCGGGAATGGTGGGAAAAGGGCATCGAAATGAACGTTTTGGTGTCGAGGTGGGACAGTAATGGGCGTACTGGGTCGTGTGAGGTGTCATAGTGAAGCGCTCCTCCAGGCCGACCAAGTCATGAGGTATTGGTCCGTTTTGAACATTCTGCGCATGCGCAGACAGGGAATGGTGGGGAAAGGGCATTGGAAGGAGCGTTTTTGGGGTCGAGGTGGACCCCTAGTTGGCCGAATGGGTTGTGGGCGGTATCAGAGTGAAGCTCGCGTGGGGGAGCGTCCAACTGGATGGGTGTGGGGTGGAACTGACGTAATTCTGCGCATGCACAGTAGAAGAAGGATATTGGAAGGAACGTTTTGGGGTCGAGATGGACCCATAGTGGTCCGTTTGGACTGTGGGACATATTAAAGTGAAGCTCCCACGAAGGAATATCCGACTATGAGTAAGTCGTGGAAATATCGGCTATCTGCGCATGCGCAGATCGGGAATGGTGGGAAAAGGGCATCGAAATGAACGTTTTGGTGTCGAGGTGGGACAGTAATGGGCGTACTGGGTCGTGTGAGGTGTCATAGTGAAGCGCTCCTCCAGGCCGATCAAGTCATGGGTGGGTGCGTGTTTTCACAGAAAAAAGTCATAGAAATGAAACTGTTGTTGTTGTTGTTGTTGTTGTTATTGAGATAGTGTAGTCGCACAATTTCGGTGAAGTAAAAGTCAGGGAAGTAATCCAGTTTTTAGTTCGGGAAACAGAAACTCTCAGGGTTAATTTTTCGGACAATTTTCTAGGAAAATCCCTGTTCTATATATAGATCACTCGGAAGTAGTAGAGAAAGGGAGTTTCGGCGGTGCAATGGAGTGCGTTTGGAGGAGATAAGGGCCTTGTTCGAACTGGCTACCTGGTGAAGTTACCTGTGTGTGGTGTTGTTAGTGTGGTGTGTGTGTGTTTGTGGTGGTGTGTGTGTGGTAGTAGTGGTGGTAGTGGTGTATGCTGGTGGTGTGGTGTGTCTGTTTGTGGTGGTGGTGGTGGTCCCAACCGGACCATTATGGGGCCACCGCGACTTCAAAAGGTCCATTCCAACACACTCTGTCTACTGCTCATGCGCAGAATGACGTCAGTTCCACCCCACACCCATCCAGTTGGACGCTCCCACACGAGAGTTTCACACTGATATCGCACACGACCCAAGACCCAAAACGTCCACCCCAATCTGCCTGCACAACAAGATTTCAACGCATGGCCTCGAGGCCCTTCCCATCGTGTTCTAGCTCGAGATGAAGAAAACAAGGGGCCACACCCTATACCGCAAATAACGTCAACAGTAGGAGAAAAAGTGTATTTTTGGATGTGCACATGGGACTAAGCAGCTATCTACATACCGAGTGTGTCACTTTGACGCCTCACACGGCCATGTGGACCACAGATTGTCACTCGATCGCCCAAAAACTCCCCTTTACACTCCCGACATTTGGCTACTACTCCTACTGATGAGGTCACCAATGACGTCAAAGATTACGTGGACATCCCCCAAGTCGTGGTCCACACATCGAGGGCTTCACTTTGACACCTCACACGACCCATTCGGATCAAAAATGGTCCCTCGATAGCTCAAACACCCCACGCATCCCCAAAACGCCAAGACCCCAAAACGTCCATTCCAGTACACCTTTTCTATTGCGCACGCGCAATACATGGTATTTCCACCCCACACTCATCCAGTTGAACGCTCCCCTACGAGCGCTTCTCTATGACACACAACACGACCAATTGGACCACTATGGGTCCACCTACCCTTATGAAAATATACCACAAAATACTAAAGCAAACTTGTGGTAAAGTGGGTTTTTTGTAGTAAACTATAGATGAGATATAGTATTTTGTGGTACTCTACTAGTTACTACAATTTACTACAGCGTCAGTGTAGTATTTACTACAACAGTGCTTTACTATACTACAAAATCAAAGCATATACCGCAACTCAAGTGTAGTATTTTGTGGTAATCTGTAGTTTCTACAGTTTACTACATGTCAGTGTAATATTCCCTTATATGTGTTGTAATTTTTACCTGTATATGGCGAGATTCTGCTGGTGGACGTTTCGTCCCCGAGGCCCGCCCCCTGTACAGACCATTTGGTCTTTGATATATGTTGACATTTGTGGGAAGTTGATGCTGGGTCGACATCGGGCCTTACAGACTAGACTTTTGTGTTAAATGCCGTCATTTTTTATCTGACGACGATACAGCTCACCAATCCCCAATGTACGAGTTGTCACAGCGACACAGCTCACCAATTACCAATATACGAGTTGTCAGAGCATTTCCATCATAGCTCTCTCGATTCGTATCTAATACCGCTTATGCCAGTGCTAGAGGCCGTGTGGTCATATCATCCAAGTTGCCACATGAACAGGCACAATAAAAGCGCACCTGAGATACAACACATATCAAGAATCGTTAGATTCTTGGTATGTGCTTTAGAATAGATTAACCAGAAGACTATACTGTGAAGTCATGTGGCTCTGTCAGTATGTCGGCACCTCTTCCCACTTCCCTTATATGTGTTGTAATTTACTTCCGAGTTGTTGAGCTATGCTAATAAAAAACAAGCATACCACAACACACTTGTAGTATTTTGTGGTTTCTACAATATACTACAGTGCCGGTGTGGAGGCTAAGAATGTCCGGTGGTTACGAGTGTCCGGCTCCTATCTTTTGATCCAGCCAGGACATTTTTCTCCACATTGGAGATAAGTGTCCGTCCTCAGTCACAATAGAAAAGGATATGAAAAGGGACACTAATCCCCAGGACACTCTTAGCCATCATACCGATACCGTATAGTATTCATTGCACTAAAGAGCTGTGCTATACTAACAAACCTCCAAGCATTATAACCACAACCCAAGTGTAGTATTTTGGATCCTATATGATCAAGATCTTATAGGATTTGCAATTTTAAATGATCACATATGATTCAATATCAGTCCACAACACCTAAGTAACGTTCTCCATATTTGACTGCCCATAGTTGGAGAGAGATTTTGTACCACAAATCTCCAATCTGCTGCTCATGAGGCATCAAATATCAATTTAATTTTGGTAATTTCATATTGAATTCATCTTAAATTTTAACTTGACTTTAATTCAAACGCATGATTGATATTTTTGATAAAATATGTTACAATTGAATTGAAGGTTTAATTTTATTTTCAAATTATGTGAATATTCTATCGTTAGGCTGATATTTTGAAATGTCATTGAGGAAATGCTAATAAAGATTGACAAAAAAATCTAATTGCAATCCATCACAGTTTGATATCCAAACAAATGCAAGATCACTGAATACTAAAATTTAAATATTCTAACTCAAATTGAATTCACTAATAATCTTAATCTGAAATTGATTAAAATTGGAATAAATGTATGAAGTTTTGAATTTTGAATGTTTTGAACAAAAGTTTTAATTAAAATTGAATCAAACCCTTGATTGTCATCACTTCATTATGAAATCTTCTCGTTGACACTGCGACACTAGGTGGCGCTGCACAGGCACAACCAAGATGGCCGCCGAATGTTTGTTTGCAGTTGTTCAGGTAAATGTTTTGGGGACAGTGAAAGTCATATTTCCGATTATCTATTACTCATGTAACTAATTCAGATTGATGGTAAGTAGCTTTTGCAACTTGTAGGAAAAAATAGCATTCTAAAGAGGTAATTTACGCCAACACTGAGTGTAAAATGGCTTGCACAGTTTTAAAAAGCTGCAATATTCTCTTCGTAATAGTGCTCCATTTGTTAAGTCTGGAATATTTCGGACTAGTTTGAAATATATATTAGTTATATAATTAACTTTGTCAAATATGTATATTACACTGTAAATACAACCAGAAGTCCATAAAACTAGAAGTGTCCAAGGATGTATTCAGTATCATCGACGGCATGTTATCCGTATTAAAAGGGCATACAGTTGAAAACATTGCCTCTTAGTGGGAACTGGCGAACTGCCAGCTGTGACAACTTTGGAATGTCAGGAAACGACTCATACAGCCAAGAATGCAACTCCAGCGTCCCGATCCAAACCGCCGAATGTGACGCAATGAATCATGGGAGTTGTATGAGGCCGTGACACGGCATATCACTGAAAATGATCAAAATCGCTGCTCGCCCATGTTAACGCCTCGTGGTGATGTTGGGTTCATTTATTTGTACTTCCATGGAAACAAAATATTTGTTGACTGTTAGTTACGAACACTGGTAACAATAATAATTAATTAATATGTCCCTCTAGATTTATCCAGGAAGTTTATTTAATAATTCATATGCAAATATGCACTCCGCTAACTTGTCAGTTGCGACATTCTATGGATATTCGTTCTATAATATTTAATATAATATTTATTCAACGAAATGTAACCCAAGTTGATACATTTATTTAATTAAACAAGAGAACAGAATTCAGCCGAGCTGAATGAACTCATCGTCACGAGCGCAACAGCTTTCCCCTTTCGTTTTCTCTTTGGGTCTAGCCGTTACATATAATGGGGCTTGTGCTTCTAAGTCTGCATGGTGGCCAATCATTTGCCTTTGTGGCACGTTAGTCAGATTCCTGATAGTCCTTATAAGGTACGCCTGCGTATCACCCGATATTTCTGTAGTATTGTAAACTTCGGTTGTAAGAAACTCGAATGTTCTTTGGTCGCCAGAATTGGTTACGTCATATAACGATCTTCCACGCGTACGGCGAAAAATTGAGGCTTATGACGAGTGGGTCAGAACATTCCTTTGAACTCGACCCGATTCAAACTTGTTGTTCATATATTGTGTAAACTTAAAGCCATTCGTATCACCAAATGTCTGTAGTTCGGACGAACATGATAGATTATGGACTTTGGGATTTAGATGCACAATAAGAGAAAATAAAAAGACATATATAGTAATATCATACCCACCCGGTAGCTAGGGGACATCAATTTAGAAGAAAAGCAAATAGATGAACTTCCCGTATTATCTCCCAGAGTTTATAAGTTACTATAGACTTGGGTCCCCAGAATAAATGAACCACGACCATACTCGATTGTAATTCAATAAACGACAATAAAATATCCATTTACGATATCGAACTAATGTGTAAAAGAAGACAACAGCAGTCGAAAGTACAGGTAGGCCTACGTTGAGCAGAAGTTTGGATCTAAGGAAATGATTGTTGATCCCGCTGTCAGCACAACCGGTTTTCTGGGTCACCGTATCGTAGCGGGCCAGACTGCGTGCGCCAGATAATTCCCATGATTCCTCAGTTCAAATTTAGGAATTTCAGCTGCCGACAGTTGGCGCAAAGCGCAAAGTGGAAATTTTGGAGATTGTATTGCGCAGATTTTATATCTTACGTCACATGAAGCGTTATACTCTCTAAAATAAATATATTGAAAATTCAATCTATCAGATTGGAATTAGTGACCAATCTATTCGATTGAATATTCCATCTATTAGATTGAAAATTTCGATCTATCAGATTAAATTTTCTGTCTACAACAGATTCATTTTATCGTTTTCAATCTATTAGATTGAATATTTTCAATCTGATAAAAGATTGGTCACTAATTTCAATCTGATAGATTGAGTTTCAATCTAATTATTTTAGAGAGTAGGAAGGCTGAGGGTGGCCATTGCCGTCTGCCCAGTATAAGTGATCCTTGGGCACTTCTAGTTTTATGGACTTCTGATACAACAACAACAACATCATACTGCATTGGAAAGATTGATTTATATCACCGGTTTATGAAAGAAAGGTTGATTTGTTGGTTGATTTTCTCGTCTTCTCTAATCTATTCACCAAGCAGACGTACAAATCTCGTTTCGCTGTCGGTGGACCGGTTCCGGTGCTGAGTGTATGAACACCCCAATTTTCAACACTCTCACCATCGCGTCCTTCCCTTATAAAAAAGTACTATGATATACTATAGTATATTATAGTAAAAGTATAGTAAACTCTAGTAAACTGTGGTACACTATAGTAATATGTGGTGTACCATAGAATCGCTATAGTACACCTTAGAATATCTGTGGTATACTATAGTACAGATATCATACTATGGTTCATCTATGGTATACTATAGTATTTCTTGTAGTATACCATAGATCAATAAAATATAGCTTAGAATATTTAGTACTTGCGTTATACTATGGTACATATGCGGTATAGATAGTATGTGTTGTAGTATACCATATAATATACCATAGATTCACTGTAGTATACCATAGAATAACTGTGGTATACTATAGTATGGACGTTATACTATGACGCATCAGTGGTGTACTATATGAGGGATACACACAGTATAAATGACAAAGTTATTAGGAACTTGTCCCTAATCCCATTGAAAGCAATTATACAAGAATATGACCAAGAATTTTTCTTTATTTGTTGTATTTCACGTCACATATCTGATGATGAGCAAATTGTAACAGACAAACAAAAAAGTTACTTTTCAATAATTAAACCAAAATACAAAATATTTCTTTGAAAAGAAATAACATAGCACTGTATCTTTTGCATCTGATTAATATATCGAATGGATAAAAATATCAAACATCATTTGATCTAATTAACTAACAAGCAAGAATCAGACAGTAGTTATCTAAGACAAGATGGTTACATGTATATTGTATTTATACAATAATATTATTCAGTGCACTATTGATAGACAAAATAAAATATAATTATTTTACTTAAAATATATATTATATTCAAACCTAAGTTTAGTGAGCTGTGTCTGATAAATAAAACTGTGTCTAATTAATAAGTCTGTAGCAACGGCTGGAAAGTGCTGAATGACTGAGGCACAATCGCGCAAAGTTCGTTTTTATGAAATAATTTTTTTCAATCCTGAATTTTGAAACATAAGGGGCATACGGATTGATTTATGCAGAAGCAAAGTAACTCCGAATCTGTCGTTGACAGCAGATAGAACAGCTGATCCATTGTTCTCCGCTCTCGTTTAGTGAGAGTTAAAGGTGAACTGCAAAGGTTTTCATATTTCCCTATTTATATTCTTCGCGGGCTAGTTAATGATGGACATATCAGCCCAAATACTCTATTTGGTTTTATTTGAAGTATTTTGTCTCCTGGTAGCTTTTGAAAAGTGATTTAAAGTTGGCATCTCAAGCCCGGCCGATTTCAGAAATGAAATCCGCATCGCTTATCTGCCCTTGTTTGACGTTCGATTGTGACGTCACATTAGACCATCTTGCCAGGCGTCAATACTTGTAACGTTCAGTCTCCGGGCGGCTGGTCTGACGTGACGTCACAAGCAAGGAAAGATAAGCGATGACGTTTTGCAAATCTGAATTCAGCTGTGCTAGGGGTACCGACTTTTAAAAAGATTCTAGCAGACAAGATAATTCAAATTAAACCAAGTGAAGTAGATAGACCGGTATTTCTATCATTATTCAACCCATATAAAATGTGAAAAGGGGAATCTAAAAACCTTTGCATTTCACCTTTAACCGGGAGAATAGATATTGACACATTTTATGTCCCTTTTTATAACAATGCTAATTTATATAAAAGTTTCAATGACAGTATACTTGAAAAGAGATGTATCAGTCTCCATCTTAAGTGAGGATCACTAAACATCTATATTGTCCCAAAATTTAAAAACAGAAAATAAAAAACTTGTTCTCACATATTACTGGAAAACTAAAAAAACAGTTAGAATAAATGATTGCAAACAATAATTGATCGTAAAACTCAACTAATTGCACTGGCTCACAGGTTGATGAAACAATGGGTTCGCCAGTAAATCACAGCTTGGAATGGCTCCAGCCATCATCGCCATATAATGGGAAACGATACTGAGGTATTAAACAATAGCTGAGGCTTATCCAAATATGAGCCGCTGAGCGAGAGGTGGCAGATTTCTAATTTCCGGGTCATACAGGGTCAACAAAAGATCTGTGGGGGTGGTAGGAACCATGTTGACACCATGCCTTTCAAAGTTATTCCCTGCCTTTGACTACACAGTATACATACATCAATCCTTACTTGATCGCTGTGTGGCCTGGACGGCTTTGCGTTTTAACACAACATTGGTGACGGTCTGCTGCTGTACAAATTATCCTGAAACCTAATGAACATTGTTTTTAGAAACTACTATTTCAATCAATAGAATTTCAATAATGACCAGTAATCGTTCTATCAGCCTACTCTGAAAATCACAACATTCAGAACTACATGGTGTTTAATATATATATATTGCATGGGTTATCTCAAATTATATGTATTCACCTATTTTAATTTATAGCGCTTGTAAACATCTTAAATGAACTAAGAAATGTACCGCGAAATTAAAATAAAACTTGATGGGCCGCGAAATCCGTATGGGAAGCGGCTCTTAAACTACAATTTCAATCAATCTCAAATACGGCGAAAATAATATCGTACACGAACAAAAACAAGAATAGATTTTATTTAAAATCTTAAACGTAATCCATCAACAAACTCGGATATATAATCTATTCGCATTCATGTCTGCAATGATATAATTATAAACGAAATTTGTGAGGTCTATATGATTGAAAACTGATTCCCGAACGTAAACGGTACCGTTGATTTATCAGAATCCAGTCCATTTTATTTGAGTCCCATCCTCGGACTGGGAATACGATATACGCTCATACTACACTGAAGATTCTGTTTTTGTCGCTTCTGAAATTCATTTTTGCTATAATAAAAAAATACTATTTGTTGTATACTATATTATATACCGATATCTGTTTCATATGTCATTGAGCCGGCCCTTCAAACCGGTTTTGTGCGTGCACGGACATGCCCGCGAGCATCCTCTCCCAGGGTGCCTTGCTCTACGCTGTAGGATTCCTGCAGAAACCAAGAACTGTTCTGTCTAACTGTGTTGCTGATCGCAAAACGTATATTTATCTTGAAATATACTTAACGGATATTCAGTGTGTTACAAAACGGCAGTGTCGCACAGTTTGAAGGCAGCTTTTTAACAAATTACCCTAGAACTATATGTTGCGGAAATATATACCGGTGAATCGCGGCTGATATTAATTCGCCCAGTTAGACGGTCGTTATGTTCGTTTACTGTGGCAACAGATGACCTTGGGTCAACTCCGGCAATGTCCGTGAGACTCTTACAGCGCTGAATGGAGAGGCGCGAAGCTTGGCCCGCGAGAGCGAGACTTCAACATCCGGGTAACTGAACAAGCGGCCATTTTAATCCCGACAGTAGGACACAGACACAGCGAGATGTCGAGTTGAATTTGTCATAGATATGCATGATGCCGTCCATTATTTTAAAATCACTTATTACAACTCTACTTTACACACTGTTCCGAAATGTCCACAATCTTCGAGTTTGCGCAGCATGGAGAGATGGAGAACGGTGAGACTGTTTGGATGGATGTCGACGAAGACGCCGAACTTGACAACCACAACTTCGCCTTTGACAGAGATGTCGTAGTGTCGTGGTTTTTGGAGGTAAGAAAATATTTCAGTAATACTAAAATGCCGTATTGTTGTTGCTAGTAATATGGATATACTTGGGAATATACTCTATTCGAAATATGGAGCGAAATCTATAATATTAAAAGTGATAGCTAATAACATGTTTATTCATTGCTTTGTTAATAGTATTAGCAAAATAATTCCAACTTGGATATTGTTATAGCTCAAAATTACTTAGCCTATAAATTTTGAAGATAAAATTACTGATATTTTACAATGACCAGTCGCCTGTGGTCGTACAACAATTTATTTGTTCTGCAAGTTATTTTTCCAAACTATTTTTCCAGATGACTATGCAGAGCTTATTGGCATACTGAATACCATCATAGATGAAGATTTTTACAGATTTCGGGGAGTTAAGGAACGGGGCTACATCGAGAAAACCACTTGGCAGGGGTCAACAAGACAGGAAACGTGTTGCGGGTTCCAGTGACGAAGAGGTATAGAGCCGTAAACAAACTTGATTCATATTTAAACAAATATTTGTTAATTTTCTTTCATTTTTTTTCTCCAAATATGGGTTTTGCCATGAATAAATACTCAATTAATACCAAATATGTAATAAATCCCAGCATATATGAAGTGCAATGTCTCTGACATCCAGTGGGAATATTTTGATGAAATCAAAGCCCTAACTTCAGGAACAAACATGTCAATAAAAAATTCTCTGTTGGCAATTTCTGTTTTACATTTTAGTTATAGCTCGAGCGTCTTATAGTTCACAAATATGTAGCCATGTTCACATTATTTTATATTATTGCTAATTTGTACAAAATTTCATACTTAAACATTGTATTGGATACAATTATGTTATTTTACTCATACCCATATTGATTTTTCAGTAAGAGGTGAGGCCTGCCAAAAAGTCAACAAAGGTGGCCAAAGAAGTTCATAAGAAGGAATCTACTACCATACCGACAAAACTGAAAAAGCACCGCCAAACAGCGAAAGATAATGCGAAGGTAACCCATACTTTTAGTAATTTATCAGTATACGCTATACATAATTACAACTTACAACATTATTGAAATATAATCATACACTGGGTGCTTTAATATCAGTAGTTACTTTATCAATACAGTTATTTCTGTATTTTACACATTTTCAAACTGAAATGGTTTCTGATACAATTATCTATAGTAATTGTATTTATTTCCTTTAAAGGAGCCGGCTCGTGAACAAGGATCGCAGACTCGCTTCGCACGAAACAAACTGTTCGGTAAGCCTCTATCGTTTTATATCGACAGTGGATGTCTTTATAGAAAAGAATATTCAGAAGAATAGCTTTATTATAATTTCACTGATATTTCTCTCGGGGTGCATCATTAAAGTTAAAATCTGAGTGGATAATTAAATGAAAAGTGTATGAATAATATGTTTAAAAGGTGATACTAATTGAGTTTGATTCAGCTTTTTGTGATAAGTACAGATTGTAACATTGTTTATTTTTTGTTTCAACGGGGATGCTCTAGGCAGGCAGGCAGGCAGCATTGGTTGTTGATCTAGATGAGAATGAACGACCGCGAGCGGAAATCGAAACACTGAGATCAACACTTCTCGCATATAAAGGTATGTTAAAAACCATCTGTTAAACCAATTTCTTTGCTATTTATTGCAATCAGTGAAAGTTGCAACAATCAGGGGAGGTAACTCTCAGTAGTTGATAATCCTTGTAAAATAACATTTTTCTCATTTTACTTGATCAAATTTACAAGAGTAAATACGTACAAGTAGCTGTGTATATTTGGCATTTTTCTTCATAAGCTTAATTTCAAGAAGAGCCATACTTGACAATAAAATCTCCTCCTTTTCAGAGATCCCCACGTTAGTTCAGGACTTGAAACAGTCTATCGAGGCACTGAAGGAAGGTCGACATGTTCTCCCTTGAGTTAATGGCTACACATTCATTGTCTGGAACCAAGAGCAGTCGGGCAGCAGAGAATGTTAAACCACCATTAGAAAAAACCTAAAATTAATTATCGGTGAGTACGAACCAGATAGACATCATCACATAACTATCTTTAAATAAAACAATTAAAAGTGGGCATTATTTATGTAATACATATATATAACTTAAAAGGTGAATAATTTTACTAATATAAAAACTATGGGTATCAACAACTCAGGAGTCCAACAACTCTCCCTTGCCATGGTCAGCTTTGTTTAAACTCCTATACTGTGGTGGGCCAAATGCATGACCCAACATATCAAATTTTTACTTGAGGATTCTTTTGTTAACATTCTGTTAATTCTGTTTTAGGTGAGACACAGAAGGCATTCCCTGGCGGAAGAGAAGTGGATGTCAAACTTTACATGAGAGTCAAGTTGAACAACTGTGCGAAGATGAAAAACAGGGCAGGATCAGCTTGAACAACTTATAAAAACATCCATGTTTGATACTTTCAGGCTGTTCTTTGTGTAAATAGTGCTGCCGCATGAGTTTCCTTTGTTTTGTTTGTGCTTAAATGTTTTGTGATGTGACTGATGTTCTTGACCTTAATTCATTAAATAATAAAATAATTTTAAAGAGAGAATATGTTTTCATTTATTTCATGCGTATCGAATTTAATGGCATAATTCATCATCATGTTCATGACAACTTTTGCTGCTGAATCTTGGAGGATTATTGCTGTGTGCATATAATCTTCTTTCTTCAATCTGAAGATTACACATCCAAACGTTATGTATTAACTCGAATTGGCTTCGCAGAACCATTTACCTGAGATCACCTGCTCTCCACGGAGTTGCTGCTAGAAGGTCAATAATCCCACCGAATGAATGTGTCTGTTCATTTTGAAAACCCGATATGTAGCCCACATCAGCCATGTTTTAGGTAATTCAGCTATAGTAATCTGTTGCAACAGATCGATCGCAATGATCGGTATACTAAGGTGCTGTTCTACACTAGTATGCATGGTGAACTACCACAATATGATGGCATACTATACCATAGTGCACTATACAGTAGTCGTATAGTACTGTATTATATTTAATATAGTTATACTATATGGTACTGTCCTATTGTATACAATGATACTGTCCTATTGTATACTATGATACTGTATTATAGTATACTATGGTACTGTACTATAGTGTATTATGGTACTGTACTATAGTGTACTATGGTACTGTACTATAATATACCATGATACTGTACTATATTATACCATGTTACTGTACTATAGTATTTTATGGTACTGTACCATAGTGTACTATGGTACTGTACTATAGTGTACTATGGTACTGTACTATAGTGTACTATGGTACTTACTATAGTGTACTATGGTACTGTACTATAGTGTACCATGGTACTGTACTATAGTGTACCATGGTACTGTACTATAGTATTTTATGGTACTGTACCATAGTATACTATGGTACTGTACTATAATATACCATGACACTGTACTATAGTATTTTATGGTACTGTACCATAGTATACCATAGTACACTATGGTACCGTACTATAGTATAATATGGTACTGTACTATAGTGTTCTATGGTACTGTACTATTGTACTATGGTATATTATGGTACTGTACCATAGTATACTATAATATTGTACTATAGTATTCCGCAAAAATCCTATGGTATACTATAGTATTTGTACCATAGTATACTATAATACTTTTTTATAAGGGTTTCCCGTGACATCGGCGTTCGTTAGTATTTTAATGTGTTCGCATACTGCATGGAATATATATTTCAGAGAAGATATGTGCCCAAGCAATAACAATAGTATTTACATTTTTCTCGTCTTGTGAACTTGACCGGATTCTGTCCAATGCAATGTATTCTGGGGGACCTCTGCTCCCCGACTGGAAAGGAAAGCTAGGCATATAGTTTTACTAAGCCCAGTGTAATTAACCTTAGATATAAAATGCTGTCTAACCTTGCCAAGGTTAAATGTATGTGTACCATTCTCGAAAAAAAAATAATAACTACAAACTCTGGGTGTATCCACATAAATGCAATTTAATGCATGAGCTTTCGACCCTTTGCCAGGAGCCTTTATCAAGTGAAAATAAAATAATTTGAAAATGAAAATATGTAAGTGTCGAATATATTGATAACAGATATAATATAATACTTTACCATTAAATTGCATTAACGTAGTGAAGGTCAGTTTGCAGTATTATTGAAGATCACATGTCTAAAACAGTATATCATAAATAAAGCTGGGTCCATACTTCATGTAAGAAAGCACGAGAGAGATATCCTCTCCTTATTGGCGTTTACGCCAATGGCATTCAACTTTAATAGGGTGGGTGGGTGGGTGGGTGGTGGTGGTTGGAGACCGTGATACATGGACATTGAACAAGGAGTATTTCTGTGACCGGCAGAATGAAGCGACAGAATGGCCGTATGCTGTCTGTTTTGGGGGAGACGTCAGAATGGCAGAATGAAAATCGTGGTCGAGTAGGCCTTCTTTTATTTTGGCGACGGCACTATGGCACAATGAAGCTCTCTCAATTTATCAAGTATTTACAAATAGGACTATTACTGTGGCCGGCAGAATGAAGCGGCAGAATGACCGTAGTCTCCCTTATTTGGGGAAGACGGCAGAATGGCACAATGAAAATTATGGCCTTGTACTCGTTTTTTTTTATCACGGCAGAATGTCTCAATTAAACTTTCTCAATTGATCAACTATTTAATTAGTCTTTTTTTTATCACGGCAGAATGATCCAACCGATCCAATTCAACATTTCCAACTTATCAACTATTTAAAATATAAAAACTAGAAGGATTTCTCTTTTTTTGGGTGCACGGCACAATGTCACTTTCTCAATGTATCAAGTATTTAAAATACAAGGATTTCTGTGATCGGAAGAATGAAGTGACAGACTGACCGTACTCTTTGTTAATTTTTTTAGACACAAAATGTGTCAATGTTACATACATATATGTAGGAGGATTTGACATCGATTGAAAAATGTAGGCCTACATATACAGCAAGGCTACCAAAGAGCTCGCCTGGTATTTCCTTCCGATATGTATTATTCTTTCCTTGCCATGCTTCATCCACTCCAGTTGTGTACCAATTCATAAACATCCCCTCCATCGTGAAATGATGGACAATGTGTATGGCATGTGTATGGCAAGTTTAGGCTCAATTGTTTTACTTAATTGGAAAGTAAAGCAGAGCCTGTGTTCAGTGATCCATCAGTTCAGCTACTTGGATAGTTTCTTTGGTCGCTGTTCTATCTCTTAATCTGCATGCATGCGAGACCTTGGAAAGTAAAGCAGAGCCTGTGTACTGATCCGCGAGTTCAGCTGCTTGGGTTCTAAAACTTAAGTATTTTGTGTACTGATCCGCGAGTTCAGCTGCTTGGGTTCTAAAACTTAAGTATTTTGTGGAAAATACGTCTCGTCACAAATTATGTAAAGATTAGTTGTAAAATATTTATTGTTATATAAATAGGCCGATTCTCTGCAAATGTTATCATTACCCGAACACATCCTCCAGTGCGGAGGCAAGGAGTAGGGGGAGGGGGCGGTGCGTCCCCCTGTCACCAGGTCTTAAATCCGAGAATGTCTCCTGATCAGTACTCCATTTCTGTGGAGTGTTTCTTGGCGGTTTCAAGTCATAAATCTTTAAGCCATCCGGAATGACCCGAATATTTCAGGGAACATATTTTCGAAGGATCTGGTCTGTTTGATGCTGTGTTTTGTATTGGTAATTTTGGTGCATCTTCCATGTAAAGATCACGAAATTGGCGAAGAGTGTCTTTTAGCGGCGTTTGAAACATTTCCATAAGGGGTCGGTGGTCGGGCTGAGAGTGGTAAATCACTTTGCCTGTCGGCCTATACTACTGCGGTAATGTATCTCTTCATAGAAACGGCGTTTGGCAGTGTCAACCAGTGTTAGGGAGGAATGTATGTCAAGTCGAGTGTCAAAGTGGTGTTAGGGAGGAATGTACGTGAAGTCGAGTGTCAACCAGTGT
>JAVTVY010001602.1:0-33539 GCA_036873755.1 Hanleya hanleyi | reverse complement strand
TTACTTTTGTAAGAGTGGTGTTCTTATGCGCAAATGGCGACCGCCAGATGTGTCACCTGATCATGAGTGGGCAGTTAAGTATCAGATTGTAGTACCAAATTCATATCGTTCAGATATCCTCAGACTAGCCCCTGAAACACCTCTTTCAGGCCATTTAGGTGTTAACAAAACGTATTACAAAATTCTATATCATTTCTATTGGCCAAATTTAAAGAAAGATGTTACGGAATTTTGTAGGTCATGCCACACGTGTCAAATGGTAGGAAAACCAAACCAAACCATACCAAAGGCCCGTCTGCAAACAATCCCTACATTTGAGGAAGCATTCAGTAGGTGATTATAGATTGTATTGGTCCATTACCAAAAACAAAGTCAGGCAATCAATACATGTTAACAGTCATGTGTGTTTCAACCAGGTTCCCTGAGGCCATTCCGTTACGGAATATTAAGGCAAAAACTGGTAAGGCCGTAGTTCAGTTTTTCACACTTATCGGCCTACCCCAGTCCGTTCAGTCTGATCAGGGATCTAATTTCATGTCAGGAATTTTTCAACAAGTCATGCATGAATTGGGAATAAAGCAGTACAAATCATCTGCATACCACCCAGAAAGCCAAGGCGCATTAGAAAGATTTCACCAGACATAAAGAACATGCTCAGAACACCGAGAAAGACTGGGATGAAGGCATACATTTGTTATTGTTTGCTGTTAGTCTGTTCAAGACGTCATTGTCTACAGCGATACATGGGAAGATCATCTACAGAGAATTCGCGCACTGTTCAATCGACTAAGTGACGCCAAGCTGACAGTCAACCTTGGAAAAGGTGCATTTGGACATGCACGTGTGACATTCTTGGGTCATGTTGTAGGTCAGTCAGGTAAAACCTGTAGATGCTAAGGTTAGTGCTATCTCGCTATTTCCAAGACAAACATGTAAGAGACAATTGATGCGTTTCTTGGGTATGGCTGGCTACTACAGAAGATTTTGTCCAAATTTTTCAGATATTACTGAGCCTTCAACTCAACTCTCAAGGAAAAGGGCAAGTTTTGTTTGGACCGATGAATGTGAATCAGCTTTTGAAAACCTGAAAGCCATACTCAAGAGCGCGCCAGTTCTTTTAGCACCAGATTTTGATTCACCTTTTAAACTGGCTGTAGATGCTAGTGATGTTGCTGCTGGTGCCGTTTTGTATGTTATTTTTCACGTAAATTTGACAAACATCAGAGAAATTACTCTACAATTGAGAAAGAATGTTTGGCAATGATACTGGCTTTACAACATTTTGATGTTTATGTTACTTCTTCATCATTGCCAATTACTGTATTCAGTGATCACAATCCACTTGTTTTCATAAGTAAGATGAAAAACAAAAATCAAAGATTGTTGAGGTTGGTTTTTGTGTTACAAGAATACAATATTGAAATCAGACATATCAAAGGCAAGGACAATTTGATTGCTCATTGTTTGTCTCGCATATAATATACATATGTTTGTCAACATTTTTGCTGTTGTAATATAGATTTTTTTTTGCAATAATGTTTTGAATTGTCAAGAAAGTTCCAAGTTTGAAACTCTCTTTTTTTGAGGGAGAGTGAGATGGTAATGTAGTCTATTATTAGACATTGTGGATGTTTCTGGAATCTACGGATGACGCAAGCTTGTTTACGAACTTTGGGTCAGTCGCTTGGAGCTTTCTGGAAGGCTACTGTAAATTGTATCTAGATCAGATGATACGGTAATGATGTGTATTCTAGAAGCTTCTTGAATTGGTAGAATGATCTGGAATGCCTCATAGAGTATAAATGGCGCATCACTCAGTCATTCAGGAGGGAATTCAAACTGACATTTACTGGGACTGTGTGCAACTGGGCAGTGTTGGATTACCATTATTCAGAAGAGTGATTTGTGCGCGTCAACAAGGACTGTAAAGTATACACCGGTATAGCATTGTACAGTAAGACTATATTTCATACATCTATTTGTTGTATTAACCTTACTTAAACTGTATATAATTTTAGTAGTGTAAATAAATATTTGATTGTTAATGCTTGACTTCACACGTCTTTCTGTTACACTCAGTTGACGTAACAATATCAAACCTGAAACTATTAAAAACGAACATTAGAAACACAGAAACATGGTCACTATGAATAAGAAAGCCTTGGAAATCTTTCTTGTGGAGTAACAACTCTATTTTGTACTGTGTTAGCTAGATGAAGAGCCGGTCAATTTCTTCATAATTCCTATATGTACCTGGTTGATCCTTCGGGTCAAATATTTGACCTCTAGTGTCAAACATAGATACATGCAAAATGTAGTCGTCTCCCTTGTTTCTTTCAAATTCCATAATCGTATACGGCTGTTACACACTGAGGTCGACAGAGGTATTCTTCAAGCTGTCATATCAATTGTGTACACCGAGTTTATGTGCCCAAATTTATCTATCGTTTGTCCTTTTCGTGATATCCTGGCATGTCCCCCCAGTCTGCACAACATAATCCGGACAGTGATGAACAAGGCTAGCCCGACCAGCATGAAACAACCAATCACGATTAATGCCCACTCATACGTTCCTGTGATATCTGTAATCCATGCTGAAAATACAACGGTATAGTTATTACTTTACTAAGTATATATTACTCATTGCATGCGCAAAATGCAAACATACAGCATCAAATTCTAAAACAGTGTTTTTCGTCTTCAAATATATCTAGATATCATATTCAACATTCAGCAGTCGACACTCATTTCAAAGAATCCGTATTCTTTTTGTAAAGCACATATTGGTTTTATAGGAACAATACTACACCGTGAGACCGTACCACGGTCGCTGAAAATGTGTCGTGTAATGCATTGAAAAATTCTTTCACGTAGTCCCTTCCGGTTTCATTGGAAAACGTCAGTCATGAGTCATTTGCATGGCCAGCGTCATAACGCCATGACGTCAGAAAAGAAAAACTATTATTCTTTTCCACTTTGTAAAACTATTTGTGCATATATCTGTAAGTTTTTTTCAAGATCGCTCTGAAGCAGTTCAACGGGATATGTCCTAATTCTGTATACTCGTGTATATGAAAAGTCCACAATAATATGATACTAGTAGTATTTCATACTAATCGTAGCATAGTAAAACAATGTTAGGTGCTGTGGCAATACGTGTATTGTAGAGATACATATAGGATTATACCATTGTTCTCTTCTTTACTGCTTATTTTCTGATGATGATGTAATATGTATTACTCATGTATTTGCTCGGCCTGTAATAGGTGTATTGCAAATAAATTCAAATTCAAATTCTCGCAGACGCGCTCGTAACATCCATGACGTCGGCAAATCAGCATGATCTCCACAGAGACACCCTTGTTATGTTCTGAATTCTAGCCAATGACCGATCGTATGGCTGAGCCCGGTCCCAGAGCCTAGTTGGGAGGAGAGGACCGGATAGCTCTGGTTTCGAGATTGTTGTTTAAACCTACCAGGCCTGGAGTAGGCCATTAGGTCCCCCGCAGCCTACCGAACTTTCTACTCATGATCTCCGAAACGACAAAAAACTTGAGAGACTTGAAATTGACGTCCCTGCGATCACATCGGCCATCTTAGATTTTTTCAGTTTCCGATAGAGTATACACAAGAGTACAGTGTGGTAAATTTCAGCCGCCTAGCTCAAGGGGTAAATGGGAAATATTTAGACCTGGACAGGTCCAAATTTTTTTACACTAACTGATTTGCTGTCACATCGAAGAACGGTAAACAGAAAGACTTTCGGTCACATTTGTTAGTTCATCAACAGAATTTCTCTCGTTTCATAAATGCAAAACTGTTCCTTCGAAGAAAGAAGCTTTTAAAACTTACCCGTTAAAGGAGGAGCAAGAACATACGCAACTCCCTGAAATGTGGTTTGTAGGCCAAAAGCAGTTGGAAAATATTTGGGGTCAACCAACTGTGCTGGAATAGAGACATGTGTAGCTATAACGACTCCAAGAGATAGGCCACTGATTATAGACACAATCAGAAGAAAGTTGAATGTCTCTAACCAAGGGTACAACAGTAATGTACCGGTAAGTACCACAGCTGAACCTATATGTAAGTCCAATGGCGATACATTCCCTTTAACCTGCACCAGAATGGAGAGAAGACGGCCGCCAATGTTCCCGACGTTATAATAAACAAGCATTTGGATTCCAGTTTGTCTCGAATATCCTTTGGATATCATAAAATCCACCATAATTATGTACATTAAACCCGGACCAAAACCAAAGAGTAATCTGCCAGTTACATAAATCATATACCGTGTTGATTTGAAGACTTCGAAATCTAAGAGAGATTTTAGCACTTCCATTGGTGATTGCTGACCGGTTCGCTTTGTCGAAGTCTGTAATGGTTTCATGAAACTTCCAAGCACGCACAAATTCAACATCAATCCTGCCGTAAAAAGCAATGCTCCACGCCAGTTGTAAATCTCATTCAGTAGTTCAAACAGAAGCGGATGTAAAGCTGTGCCCGTAGCTAGACCCATCATGATAACGGAGAGAGCCACCGCCCGGCCCTTCTGGAAATACTGGCTCACACAGGTTGTTGCGGAGTTAAAAAGAAGACAGGCAGCAAATCCTGTAACAAAGGAAGCAAAACACCACAGAATAAACCCCATTTTTTGCTTAAGCTTATCAAAACGGAAACATATATGTCAAAAATCCATCAAACTAATGTATTTCTGATTATACGTTAACCCTGTCTCGCCTGTTTTGGGACCTGTCCAGGCTTGGTGGGGGCCGAACCCCCCCCCCCCTAATTATTTTTCTTGCCCCTTGAGCTAGGGGGGGGAGTTGAAACTTACCACACTATACCCTTTTGTCAAGCTCTACCAGAAAATGTTAAAAAAATCCAAGATGGCCGCTTTGATGACATATGATAAACTATAAAGTCACGGAGTTTCAGCTCTCCATTTTTTGTCGTTCCGGAGATAGCCCCCCACCTCAGGGCTGGTGGAGTTAATCGGCTTTTGGAGAAATGGAGGGTAGTGACGTGCGCTACACTAAAATTTCCCCCGGTAATGTGTCCGAAAATGATCTTGCCATATTCGAATTGATGTAAGATCGTATTATCTTATCAGATTCAATTATCTTTCCATATTCGAATTGATATTGTACAATGGCAAAACAAAGCGTTCGGGACACATGAAATAAGTGACCACAATTGTGTGCATATTTTCGAATTGTTCCGATTCTTTGATCTCAACTCAGTGTCGCCTGATATCTGAAATTGGTTTTTCGTCTGTTGTCGACTTTTTCAGCTGGGCTTTAGCAGTATGAGACTTGGGTATATTATCTAACGAAACACAGCTTTTTGTGTAGAATCAAGAAATTAATTATCTTCACTAAGGTCAAACCTGAGGGAGTTTTTCGAATGTTATCGTAACTATTCATTTTGGTCGGGTGTCCCTGGCTCGTGTGTAGCTTGATACATGAACAAATACAATTCCATCTTCTAATAGCTGTTTTGAAGATTACAACATTCTTACAGCTTTAATCATAGCGCAGCTATATTCTTACCGACGCAAATGCCAAAGGAGACATAAAGGTAGAACACCGAGGTTGCGAAGAAGCTAGTCACAAGTCCCAGACACAAAATGATTCCTCCTATAATAGTGGTAATTCTACAGCCCAGAATGTTCACAAACACGCCTCCTATTACACCTAGAAAAGAGGAGAGAACAAGATATCTAATTTAAAGTTAATAGAATGAAACACGTCCTTCGAAAATAGTATATAAAGTGTCAATTGACGCGCAAAAATGCAGTCTTGTGGAGTAAGATGAAAATGACCTCCAGACACCCTAATAACCCGGATGGTATCGATTGTGGCGTCAACCACCTTGTGGGGGGTCAAATAATACCCCAGCAAACAGTCAGATGTTTGGACAGGATTCCCGGCCGCGCGCACATCACCGAGAGTGACATATTGAATATGACATATGTCGAATGTTTCAATGAATTTTATATTATATGTTGCTTCAACATTTGACGTAATGATGAAAATACAGCTTAAGGGATTATATTTCGCTGTCGATTGTGTGTGATCATAGGAGAAGTAGTTCGCCCATGTGCAAAATGAGGGAGTTGTTCGGTTGGATGTCAACAAAACTTCGTGTTGGCTTGTCCTTGGAGGAGGCGTGGCATTATACGTCACAACCCGATCATAAAACTCAAGTTCCGCTATTGGAGGTAGGGATGTTAATGAGCCTTTGAACAGGGTTACACCACCAAGCGCCTCCACTCAAAGTTTCTCAAATTTGGCGATACATATCGCATGCTGATAGCAAAATACGAGCGTAGCGTGCAAGGTCTATGGCGTTACTTGTCGTTACTTGTGTCTAATTCCGCTTAACCCGGGGCTAAGGGCCGTATGAACCCATGTACTTCAAGATCCTCATGGTACTCATATGAACAGTCACAATCAAAGCGTGATTGAGATACATCATTCTTTAGATGACGACTTTACAACGAATATTATGGATTAAGAATAATGATCAGCGATACGGATTTGATATTTTTGGAACATCATGATGTCTTGCCGGCATCATTGAAAACTGTTGACCGCTTCTCTCTTGCAGGAAACAAGCCCATGTTTATGTATACTATGATTGTCTTTTTGAATTTGGTGCTAATACTGTTATATGGAATATGGAATAGGTCTTTGGATTATGGACGCGGATATTCTCTAATGGACGACGGCTGAATTATGAATGACGGACCAGGCGCTTGTAATGGATCATTCGCTGTGGGGAGGTTGTAACCACACATGAAGTGGTGCATGAAAAACTTGGACTTTATAAAACCTGGATATGTCGGCAAAAACTGTTGAAACAGAGTGTACATGAAACTATGAGTTTTTTCTTGTGGAGTAAGCAAAAGAGTGTGGGAATTTATTCGATTCGGCTGACGCTGTAGAGAACGATGGACGGGGTTTCACGGCCGTGAGTTGATTTTCGCTGGAAAATGATGATACACCTGCGCACTCGATAGAAAGGCCTGTGGTGGACGTTTTGGGGTCTAGGTAAGCCATCCCATGGTCCAAATAGGCAGCCTGGGGTATCATTTTGAAGCTCTCGTTGGTTGAAAGTTTGAAGTGCGGGCAATCTACACAAGAGCAGACGGAAAATAATAAAAAAGGGCATTTGGATTGGCGTTTTAGGGTAGAGGCGGACCATCCGTGGTTCCAATTGGTAGTGTGGGTTGGTGAGCTCTCAGGGCGTGGAGTCAGACTGGGATGGTTTTTATTGGAAGTACCGTAAATCTGCACATACGCAGTCGAATAGTAGTAGGAAGGGGCATTTGGGTGTGGGTTTCGGAGCCTAGGCGGACAATCCATGGTTCCAATGGACCGTGTGGGATATCATGTTTAAGCGATCGTGGTAGAGTCAGAGTGGCGTGGATTTTATTGAAAGTACCGCACAAGCGCAATCGGGTAGTAGCAGAAAAAAGGTCGTTTGGGCGGGTTCTTGAGGGATTCAGGTGGGCCATCCCTGCCAAGAATGGGCCGTCTGGGCTGTCATATGGAAGTGGTAAACTCTAACTGGGGTGTTATTTTTAATGGAAACATGTGCATGCTCAGTCAGATAACAGTAGAAAAAGGGCGTTTGGGTGGGAGTTCTGGGGTATAATTAAGCTATACGGGGTCGCAACGGGCTGTGTGGCTCTCAATTTCACCAATAATAATAAAAATAACAATTTCAGCATTGATCCTGTGGTTCATTATCCCCAATGTTACATCATACCCAAGCTGGGGATTCCGCAGTGGATATGTTTATTATGGTGTTTATTGACAGAATAAAAATTGAAACACTATGTTCTCCTTTTATTTGTATTTTATTTTTTATATTTTAACATCGTAATAATATGTACAAGCCTTTAAAAAGCTGACAAACAATGAACATATAGACATATACATAGCCACACACAACATAACATATAATATAAACAACATATTACGGTATCAGTGCATGTTTTGGGTGAATACGTTCCTCCAATGGGGAGGGGTCGATCACTTTAGCCACACAAACGTGGCATTGGTCTTGATGTCGCCAAGCGTATGTTTCAGAACCGTATCGCCGAGGTCCAGCTGGACATCCAGGGACTCTTCGACTGTGTGTATAGGCGTGCTGTCTATGGTGGCGTTGGGCTCCCGGGGATTGACCTAAGTTGTCGTTGTGCACGCTTCAGGTCATGATAAGAATAACCGGGGCACTCGTGGGGTTCCCGGGTGTGAAAAGGAATAGGAACCAAACGTCGCGATATGAAAGGAATAGTGTTGAAAGCGACGTTAAATCATAGTCACTCACCCTGGTCGCATCACCAGTGGCATTAGGCTCCCTGGCGTCTTCTCCAATGAGTGGGGCTAACCTCCCTGGGCTCCTCTTTAGGGGAAAATTGTCACCAATCCTATGGCAACGGGCCACGTATCAAACGTTGGTGCTGGGTCAACTGAGTGGACCGTTTTTCCGTCGCTCTATCGAGGAGTGACCGTTCGTGACGCCGTAGGGTCATTTTGAATGGAGGATTCATGGCGTCCTAAATCTTCCAGATGAGTACATGGCTTCAAGCAGATCGTACAAGAAAACAGGGAATGATGAAAAATGCATATATCGCCACTTTCGTGAATCCTCACCCCTCATGAACTCTCCAATGCTGTTTACTTCAACAATCAGCTCATCGTCGTCCTGTACAGCCTGAGAGCTTCAAGCCCAGATATGATCGGGTACGCACTTGGGATATAACTACCCCTACACTAGCCCATGGCGGTGGGCATATGTTCCTTGAAGGTACATTTGAACCTTGGAGTATACCACTGAAAAGTCTAGGCGACAGTAGTGAAAACACAAGAGTCGCTCGAATACGCACTTGAGATATAGCATGCAAACGCACCCACCTTATGCTGAACTCACTCCCAATACACTACACTGATGCTCTGTATCAACTAAATTGGTGTTCTCTAAGACCACATTGCTGCACTGTAGCAAAGCACAGACGCCTCTCTATGACGCGGAATTGGTGCCCTAGAATGTTACAATGACACTCTATGAAACTACCGTGCTGCTTAGTAACACCACATTGACGTAATGTACACTGCAATGGCTCCTCATTGTGACTCTATAGAATTACATTGGCGTACTGTAGACTGCAAAGGCTCCTAATTGTGACTATAGTACTGTACACTGCAATGGCTCCTCATTGTGAATCTATAGAATTACATTGGTGATCTTGAACACTGTATTGTGCGCTATATAACAGTTCAATACGGTTCCTTGACTATCCCTACCCTCTGGGAGCCGTCTCTGATACCATCCTAGTTAACTTTCGATGATGACAATAGCTATCCTAACGAAATTTCACGTTGTTCTGACCTAAAACGTTACCGGCATCAAATAGCTATCATGTCTTCTAACAACAAAAAATCCCACCCTCAGTGGACGTCGGATGCCCGTTTTGTACTTCTTGAGTTCACCCACTGTTACCCCAATATTGTCCTGACGAAGTTCCATGACAATTCCACCCGAACCTGTGGCGGTACGTTCCCGACAAACAAACACAGACGGTGACTTAAATTATAATACCGGGAAGATAAAACCGGTTCTTCAGAAGGGGATTTGCCCTGTTTGACCCTCCACTACCATCATGGAAATCTTTCATTGATTACAGATAAACTTGCACACGTTATAGTATGTTTCCCTCATTTCATGTTTCCGGTTCTAGTGGGTGTTTTGAAATACTCTCCATTTAGGTCGCTCTCCTCGTCCCTAAAGCTATGATGAGAAAGATGTCTGGCTTTCGACCATTATTCCCCACCCTCAATGGGCGCTTAGCGCTCTGTTTTATTTCTGTTTCATCTAGGTCACCCCCATGACACAACAGCTATCCCGAGTTTCACTACCTTCCGAACAAATATGCGGCCTTATGGATTGGGCAAATTCATGTTGCAGGCCCCTAGTGGGCGTTAACCGAACCGAACTATGGGAGCATCGAAAACTTATCATCATATTTAAAGGATAGTTGTTACGCCCATTAATCAGCAACTGTGGACTATTTTTCTAAAATGTACCACAACCAGTGCACATTATTTTCACGGATGTATAGTCCACGGATGTGTAGTCACGGCAGTCAGTTAGTACACACGAAACTGATGAACTTTTCTGGCGGGAAGAGGCGTGTGGGATATAGTTCATGTAAGCTTTTCAACGTGACTTGACATGTTAGCAAATGGAACAATGGCCGACCACTATTGGGAATCTCGTAATTTCACGTCACATCGTCTTCCATGACCGATATGTCAGGCATGTGCTGTTTTAAATCTGAAACATATGTGGAAAAGCACGCACAAGTCCAAGCGAAACAAGCTACTCTCCATGTGTTCACACGTCAGGAAGTACGTTCAAGTAAATCAGAAACGAAGTCAGACTCAAGAAATAACACGACCAGCAAGCGAAAATAGCCATTACAGAAGACCCTGTATTCAGAACGAGATTCATTAACATAAATAGCCTTAGGAGGAGCGGGGGGTGTCACAACGGGAGGGACTCATCCATATCTCCCTCCTTAGAAAAGTGATTTAACTATAAATTATACTTTATCAAACTGTATGCAAAATAGCCTAAGTGAATAGCATGTAGATGCTCAGAAAGTACTGACACACTGGGGAACCGGATGGCATAGAGCTCACGAGACCAGGTGCTGACTGTGGAACCGGCTCAGGAGCCTGGCTGCTGGGTGGTGGTTCGTTTACCTTCAACAGGTGACGACGATTTCGGCCAAGATTTCTATAGATTCTTTGAGGAGCTCACCGTTTTTTTAATGAGACCGTTATTCTGTGCGTAACATGGACTGCGAGTAATGTGATCGAAATTCCAGCCACGTGAAACTGAGCGAATTTTGTGCTTCAGTTCTGGGGGCCATTGTCGGAGTATAGATAATCCGGAACACCGAAGTTTGCAAACGGTGATTTCAACTTCTGACGAAGGTTGACGAATTTGTGTCAGTTAGCGAGTTGAGCTCAAACCAACCGAAGTAGGAATTAACTGTGACGAGATATATTAAAAAGTTCCACTAGAACAGATCAGCTGTGACAATAGACCAGTGTCGTTCTGGGCATCTGTGCATCAATACCGGTTTCTACTGTTGGTGTGGCTTGTAGCTGTTACAGCCAGCAAAGCTCAGAACGACTTGTTCGAGATCTCTGTTCATGTGAGGCCAGTAGAACGATTCGTGTGCCAACTTCGAGACCCATATGACCTTGGTGAGTTGTTCGGCATAATCTGCGTTAGGGGACATCGGAAAAACTACGTTCTCTGACTTGAGCACGACACCGTCTGCTACAGTCAGGTGATCGCGGAAAGGGAAGTAGGAACCAATCTCAGCCGACAGAACACTTGAACGTGAGGGTCATCCAATCTGGATTGCTTTGACAAGCGCTGATAACACAATGTTATTGGCCGTTTCGACTTTGATGTGTTCAAGTTTCTGTGGAGAGATAGGCATAACTGATAGGACTTCGACATTGTCATCCAGATCTGCAGGTGTTTTGTTGGGAAACGCGCGAGATAGGGTGTCAGCCAAGAACAATTCATATCCTTTCTTGTAGAGGACGTGGAGATTGTATCGTTGTAGCTGTAGACGGGTTTCTTGAACAAGATCTCCAACTTTTGTGATCGGTTTCCATCACAACATGTTTCTCGTGGGTGAAGTCATGGAACTTAGTGCAAGCGCAGACATTGTGTCATTCGTCACCGCGAGAACCGTATGCTATTGGTTTTTCATCCTGGAGACAGGCAGCACCAATGCCTTTCTGGGATGCATCGCAGGGGAGTGTCACAGGCTTTATGACATCGTAGTATTGGAGTACAGTAGGACTGCCTATGGTGAATTTGATTTTCTTCCGCGCAGCTTGATGAGTAGTCTTCCAGGTCCAGAGAACATCTTTGTGTAGGAGTTCACGTAGAGGACATGCCATGCCAATTTAGGGATGAATTCTGCGATGCACGTCAACATACTCAGGAACCGGTGTAGTGCCTTAATGTCATCCGGTCTAGGCATATCTGTGATCACGCGGACCTTCCCAGGATCAGGTCTGATACCTTTTTCGGTGAGTGACCTACCGACATAGTTGATTTCGTTCGATTTGAACGCGCATTTCCGTAGTTTCGTTTGAAAACCAACTTGGCAAGCTCTGTCAAGGACTCTGATAAAGTTTTCATCATTTTCGCTTTCAGTTTCACCAACCACTGGAAAAGCATCGATGATCACTTCGCAGGGGAGACCACTGAACAAGATTTCTGGAAGATTTCACTGCTCATTTTTATCTCCAAATGTAAACGGAGAAAACAAACGTGGTCTTCATTAAGGAGTTCTTGTCCAGCGGAATTCAGGTCGTTGCCATTAACTTGAATGGTGGCATACATCTCGGATGGTTTGCGATCAACACTGCCAACACTCTCTGGCTCTACTTTATCGATGGCGAATAGCGACGTGTCAGTGTTGAAGTAATGTTCGACTTCAGGGACAGGTTTCCTGGAGAGATTATTTGAGACTGTAATTTTGACTCTGTAAACTGTGTCAAAATGGTTCCACTTTATACAGTGGCCACACTGCTTGCCAAAAGCTGGACATTTGTATCTGTCTTTGGAATGTCGACAACCAGAGTTATCACAAGAATCACTGTACAATACAGCACAGAAACACTTGTCTTAAACGAGACAAAACAAAAACACAAATGCAAGTGTAATCCATAACCCAGACAGAGAAATGCGTATGAGTCGCATCAAAACAAAAACAAAATCTCGACTGAAAATATTGCACACGCGTCCGCCAAATCGGCAAACGCACCTGCAATTTCGTTGACGCGGTCAGAAACAAATCGGTCTCGTGGAGAGATTAAACTATCGCGTCTTCAACAAAATGAATCGCTACATGAATCTGACGCGACAGCAGAAGATTGCTCCATTATCCCAAGCGTGAGTTTGTACAATAACGGCCCGTATTTTCGATAGGTCCCTCTAACGTCTTTAAAGAGTCTTGTAGGCTACTGCCTCCCGTCGTCGATTATAAATGTTGGAATTCAAATGTGCAGAGAAAGGTGCAATTATATAAATGAATTATTCCATTTTCCCTCCCGTAGAACTCCCGAAATCGTCGACGCGACGACAAAAACACAAAAGCTACAAACCAACGCATCACCGGTTGACCCCAAGGTCAAAATGGCGGGTGAGACAAGCAGAACTGATAGCTGGGTCGTCTTCGATACCTACCGTAAGCAACAGGAGTAATGGGATTTTTTTTACATTCTGTCGACAGCTTTCTAGAGAGGAGACACTGCACAACTGAGATGAGTGAAAACAGTTTGGTCGAGAGCTTTCGTTGTCCTATTTTCAGAATTGTCCTTAACGGCGTTTCTGTCCTTCTCTTTCCATATATACACAGTGGAATACGGTAGCGTGTGGTGACAACAACAATATCGATTCAACATCGATTAATCATCATTGTTTTATTAATTAGCCTTGTGTGATTGATTTGAGACTGGGTCCTTTGGGGTGACTTACCGAACACCTGGGACATTCCCACGGCAAGGGAAGCAACCCAAGCAGCTTGAGTACGACTGGCTTCAAATGAATCCATGAGTTCCACGTAGAATATTCCAAGGGAGAACACATAAGCAACGCCGAGTGCCTGTGATAACACTGCTGCTATTAACATGATCCACTTCCTTTGGAGCATTTCGCGTCGACAAAGGAGTCCACTCTTCGTAGATTCGATCGGTTCACTGAAAGATGAAAAATAGCCGAATGTGACATATTATTAGTACGAACAGTGTCCTTCACGAAACATGGCAATGTTTGTTCACTTTTTGCAACAGGCATGAAATTTGGTACAGACATAAATATCACCATGGTAATTGATTTAGAAGCAAGACAGTCACTATTGGCAAGTGGCGCCCCCAGGTGACGCACGTGACTAATCCAACATCAGGTCGATTTGGCTTCTTAGCACTACCTGGCCTGGGTGGGTCAATTCTGACCCCCCCCCCCCCTTTCCAATCTTTCTCCTATGTCTTCGGAAGGACATATAAAAAAAGCTGACCCTCCGCGACTTTTAGTTTATCATATTGTGATCATTTTGAGCCTATTTGCATACCCTTCCCTCCCCCGTGTAGAGGATCATTGGTAAATTCAAGCAGGCGGCTAAGTGGGTACCAGAAAAGTGATATTTTGGTCATATTTCTTTAAAATTTCTGCTTTTCCGCGACAAAACGTGGGCAAAAACTATTTTATTTCACATCACATTAATATTTGATAATTTATCATGCAGTTTTTGCGGAGAAATTGCATAAGTACAACATTCGGAAAATCTGACCGAAAAATCGACCAAAAAAGTTTTTGAAAATGACGTCACTGTGACGTCATCAAAGCAGCCATCTTTGAATTATTTACATTTTCTGGTATAGCTTGACCCAAGGGTAAGTCCCCCCCCCCGGACAGGTTCCAAAAAGAACAGGCCAGATAGGGTTAAATCAGAAAATTGTATTTGATTTTGAAGCCTGAACGCCGTATGATGTGTTGATTGGGAACTATCGGAGCTATCGGCCAACTTTGAATTACAGTTGGAAGTGCCATCTGCTCGGCATTTCCAGGCCACGAGATGTAATTTTCGACTCTCGAGTCACAATATTAGGTATTGTGGGGTCCGATAACATATAAATATTCACTTTCATCGAGATTCCGTAACTTTGGGATTTATTTGAAGTGATGTGAAAGAAAATGGCAAATGTATCTCCAGCAGACGCCGGTATGATATCAATATGCATACCAGTAGCGACAATTTATTTGAAGGCAGAACCATAGGGAGCTATATAAAGCTGGACTGTATGTACCCTGGTTATCAAATCGTAAAAGTTTTCTAAAGCACGCAAATTTTACATGATGAGAGATGGAACTGTTAAACAGGCCAGACTGTAGGCTAGATTAATTATAATGGCGAATGGTCATTGACCAGTACCAGTAATACCAGTACTTCTGTAACATAAAATAAAGATTGAAACAGCCCTCTCACATAAGTACAGATAGAGGGTCTGAAATCGCTACATGGGATTCCAACAAGATCAACATCAGCATCTAGGGCTGCCTTAGCCATTCTATCAGCCTCAGTATGACCTTTTATGCCAAGGTTACTAGGCAACCAACAAAATACAATATCAATCTGTTGACCAAATCTAGTCATATAATTGTAGAGTATTGAAGATGGTGGGAGGAGTTGAAGTTCCACCTTTAATGGCTTGAAGGCATGACAGTGAGCCTGACAATATGATATATTTTTTTTCCTTTTGGTGGACCCAATGCCTTCCAAAGCCAACAATATAACTTTTGCTCCTGCAGTGAATATCGAACTTTATCTGGTTTTAGTTTTGGAACTAAAGATCTCGTCATCTTTGGAACCATCTGTATAAATAGCCTGCAAGAGGTGGAATAATGGAAGGTTTCTTCAAATAGAGATCCACGAACTGAGGTTCGGAAACACACTTAAGTGCAGGATTCGAGTGATTTGATCGCAATTTTGTGATATATTGCAGTGATAGTTTAATTCTTCGAACATCTGAAGGAAATTCATCTACATTCGACATATAAGCTTTCTTTAGGGAATGTTCGGAACGCTCCAATGCAACGTCTTAGTCCTTGATGGAGAATAGGATCTAGCTTTGCCAAGTTTGACTTGTTTGCACCGTTGTAAACAATAGAGCCATAATCAAGTGATCGATATAAATGGAGAAGTATTTGCTGATCTCAACACTTGTAGGGCTATTGCAATTTCAATACGCAGTACATTTGGGAGAGGGGATATGTTGCCTGAAAGAATATTAGCGTGGTGGTGGATGGTTTTTATATTTGGTGGGGGAGGGGGGGTCGTATGTTGCTCCGAGAGAATTGATGGGAGGGGGTGGTGACTCTAGAAAATTTACAGGGGGTATCATCATTCGTTTGTGAGAGGGGGGGAGTAGCTGGTGGAGATTTCACATTGTGTGAATCTCAAATTTCGACATTCGATGAATACCGCTACACAATATCTAGACTTTCATACCTTTATGTGACTGAGTAATACACTTTTCAGTAATGCATCGAACATTTAATCTGGACTATTTGCATTTAACAAACTGATCGCAGTAATTGACATCCACCCCGGTAAACTGCCATGGTATGAACACAGAAAGATATAAATTATATATAAGTGTACTAGAATTGTGACTGGCATATTATTCAGGTGAGCCAGTTTACATCTGTGTTTTAATCAAGAACATGTATATCTGGGAAAGAGTCTGTATTCTCTCTCTTTCTCTCTCCTGATCTAAGTGACAGTTTAGCAGCTTGCACAGATGTTTCTAACATGTACAACAGGTGAGGTGTAGATTGAGGTGGCCTAACTGCTCAGCAGTGCTATAAATCGAATCAAACACTGTTTTGTTCAGTAGTTTTCTGATTACTGTATCAGTCATGAATGTATTGATAGACAGGGAATATAAATGATTGTAATAACCCGGCTTTAGCTATGCAGATTAACTGTGGGCGTGGGGATATGTGTGAGGTTAACAATTCAACTTTCAAACTGGTTCTGAATTTTGCATTTTTGAAGTTTGGACAAATATCTAAAAATCCTAGAGGATAACTTCGCCTGAACCAAGCTGTAAAGCAAGAAGACTGTAATCCAGCACATTCACATTCTGAGAGCCATGCCTTCGTGATAGCGAGATCACGACTCTCACGTAAGTGGGAACCATGCCACTGTAATTTTTTTTGACAGCGAGGTTCCGTCTTACTTTTTCTGTTCACTGCTAACTTTATCAACATTCAACATTCAATTCAGAATTTCAAACTCTTGAATGGTGTCGCCACCCTACTACTGTAGGCAATTTGAATTCCTTATGTACTCATGACGATAGAGCGTGGTTTTATCACTGAGATTTTAACAAATATAACAGCGATCGTGTTATTTTACTTGAAGCGATAAGTGAACTATTTTGTGTAATCAGATTATAAACCTTACTATATATAACAACAGCGCAGGAAGTTAGTCAAGAATCTATTACTTTGTAACACAGAAATTATAATAATTATGAGCTGTTTTGTCGTTCACTATTAAGCGTCAGATTAACGTCTGAAGAAGGGAGATAACTCATATGGATTTGATTCACGGTTGTTTGTGAAGAAATAGTTCACCAGTTCCTGGCGTTTCCATATCACTAAGTAGATTGATCCGGGGCTAGGGGCCCATGCACTTCAAGATCCTCATGGTGCTCATATGAACAGTCACAATCAAAGCGTAACAGATACATCATTCTCTAGATGACTTTACAATGGATATTTTGGATTAAGAATACTGATCAGCCATGTGATATATATTTGGAACAGCATGTCTTGCCGGCATCATTGAAAACTGTTGATCGCTTCTCTCTTTCAGGAAACTAGCCTATGTTTATGTATACCATGATTGTCTTTTTGAATTTGGTGCTAATACTGTTATATGGAATATGGAATAGGTCCTTGGATTATGGACGCGGATATTTTTTAATGGACGATGGCTGAATTATGAATGATGGACCGGACGCTTGTAATTCTGGAAACGAACCTCCATTGCCCTATGCAATTCTTTCTCTATCTCAAGGGGTATATAACAGATGCATTTATGAAGTGGTAGGCTACGAATCTGACGTTTTGTTCAATAGGTTTGAAAATTTGAAAATTTGTAGCTGTCACGCGAGTAACAGTGATTAAGATTTATTTTCCATACTCTTTCTAATGGTTTCGGTATTTTTTTTCTTTATAGTAGAAGTCTCCCCAGAATGTATATTTTGAATAAGATTAACTCCATCTAATAGTTAAGTAACACATAATTTAGAATGGAAAACTGAGTAGACGTGTCACGCGAGTCACGGTGGAATGACTGATCATGAGCAAAGTCGCTCCGAATAAAGTTATTGACAATCTCGATATTTTGACCAAGTTCCATTTGCCATTATCAGGAGACATGTGGCAAGATTAATACTGGCTACAGAAAACAATAGTTGATAAAGAATGAGATATCTGAGTGATTATCTGGTGTAATCATGGTAATGCAGACATTTTGAATTAACAATGTGAAATGGCTTGTGGAACCCGATGGGCTTATACTGCAGTTATACCGAAAGCATAGCTGTGGTGTTAAAGGATGGAGAAAAACAATGATATTGTGTCGAGTGTGTTCATGGCAAGCCATTCTTTTTCAATAAATTGTAAAATTCCAAAAACTGAATTTTCCAATTAGGAAGAGAAACAACCTGATGATGACCATTTTAACTTATATTTAGACGGAAAGGGTCGATTGACGACTTTTCCATGTCATGTGTTTGTGATGTCCTTCATGTCAACATGCTTGTGTATCATAACGTGATCTAGTTAGCCCCGGATTTTATTTCACTTTTCAGGCATGGATTTAAGCTATGTTGCAAGGACTAGTTGCAATGAGATAAATTCTCATACAATAGGATATTGCATTAAGAAGCTGGAATTTTATTTCTGTAGGAAAACAAATTTTGAGTATGGAAAAGTCCAAAAGTAGCTGGACCACACACAGAAAAACTGGATCCGAACTGTGCATAATGTGCTTGTTAATGAGAGGCAAAAGTGGACATCTCTGCGTTATCTTAATTTTATTTCGCCCATTTTTATTTCAAAAATCTGGAAAAACACTCCCTGAACCAAAATAATATTTATACAAATGAAAGTTTACAAAATTCTAAAATGAATTTGATTATAATTAGAAAAAAAAGTCCTGTGCCAATTCCCCATAATGTGAAGTAAACGCAGATACATGTATGCTGACTTTGCGTCTCATTATGATTAACGAGTGCTTTATCCTTAATTGCAAACAAATGATTCTTATGTATGAGCAACCAATTCTGGGCTTACTCAATAGCAATTCAAACTTTGATGGTTTGTAACGGAATTTCAAGAGTCTTCCGGTGTCACCAATAGTACGAAAATCCACCTTATCGCAAATCTGATGGATCCTTTCAAAGAAGGCTGTCAGTGAAATGAGGTGTCCATGTTAAGCTAATATCACCACCACTGGACATGTGGTCCTCATGTCAGCTCTCTGTTGTGACCCATGCATGTACTTGACCATGATTGATAAATCACCCAGCTAAATATCTGGGCTTTTAAGGTTGGCCTGTGCTATCATAGTGTGGAACAATGGCCCAGTTATGTTCCAGGATTTCTTAGAAGAGCTTAGAAGCTTTCATTATATAGTTGATACATGTTAACATTAATACACATACAATATAGTTTTACCAAGATAAAGGGAATATTAACACAGTTATCTCAAGTGGCAATTTACTGCACCTGGCCATCTTCAGTCCTGCACTGGCCTGACTCTTGTCACTAAGGCTCATAAAACTTGATTCATCCCTCATGTAAGCAGTCACGAGGGAAGCTTAACAATACGTAAAGGTCTGATCAGAATTGAGGGTAAGAATTTGGAGAAACTCAGTGAATCCAGCATAACTCAGCGTGAATGCGTAACTCCAGTTATAGCCCTCTCTTTTATGGACAGCGTAATTGCGTAACTTGAGCCATATTCTTTTCTTTCTCAAACTTCGTAAATTTGCCGATAGACCATTTATTTTTGTCCAGCGTAACTGCGTAACTTCGACAGATTCTCTTAACTCCAGTGATGGATCATTTCTTTTTGCGTAGCGTAATTGCGTAACTTGGTCAGTTCCTTCCTCTTTCTCTCGCATGACAGCCTAACTTCAGTTATATCCCTCTCGTTTACGGACAGCGTAACTGAGTAACTCCAGCTATATACCTCTCTGACAGCGTAACTGCATAACTCCAGTAATGGACTATTTATTTTTGCTCAGCATAACTGCGCAACATCATCCGACCCTTTGTCTTTTGCTCAGCGTAACTGCGTAACTCCGGCTATAGACCTCTTCTTTTCTGAGAGCGTAAATGTGTAACTTCATCAGACGATTTCCCTTTTCCTTTGCATAAATTTATCACACTCTTTCTGTTCTTCTCAGCATGAATCCGGGCATGGATCTTTCTTCTCCTGAAAGCGTAACTCCAGGCAATCATGGACCATTCCTGTTAACTCGTAACTTCGTCAGACCCATTCTCCTTTTCCCATCGTAACTGCATAACTTAGTCAGACCATTTCACTTTTTCTCAGCGTAACTGCGAAAGTATCTATTGCTGGAGTTACACAGTAATGCAGGATAAATGTAAAACAAAAAAAGTGTAAATTGCCAGAGTTATATAGTTTTACTGCAAAAAAAATATACACGGTGCATCGAATGGTGTTACTCATTTATGCTGAGAAAAATCGAAAGGGTCTTACGAAGTTATGCTGCGAAAAAAAAGAAAGGGTCTAATAAAATCAAGTGGCCTTTACCAAAGGAAATATTGTTTCAGTTGTAGATAGCATTTCTAGGTTAAACAGATGCTTCTGATCACATGTACTGTCAGACATACATTGCACAACAACTATATAGCATTTCTTCGTTTAACATACACGTTATTCTATTCTTTAGCATTATTCACTGACACTAGTATTTCTAGGTTTAACAGACACATGAAGTATTTCATGGATTAAATGTTCAATCATTCTCTCTACATATCCCCCTGACTCGTAGCATTTATCGGTTTAACAGATACAGTATTACAGATTCTTACAGACTCTATACCATTTCCCAAGTTATGCATCGAGTTACACAATTATGCTGCCCGAAAGAGAGGTCTATAGCTGGAGTAACGTTGTCAGAAAAAGAGAGGGATATAGTCCGAGTTATGCAGTGACGCTGAGCAAAAAAGGAAGGCCTGGCGAAGTTACGCAGTTATGCTCTCGGGAAAAGAGGTTTATAGTCTCAGTTTACACAATACACACAGCAAAAGGGAAAGGGCCCGACGAAGTTATGCAGTTACGCTGAGCAAAAATAAATGGTCTATCACCGAAGTTACGCAGTTACGGTGTCTGAATGAGAGGTCTGTAGCTGGAGTTACGCTGTTAGAAAAGAGAGCGAGTCACGCAATTACGCTGAGCAAAAATAAATGGTCAAGCCCCGAAGTTACGCAGTTACGCTGTCCGAAGTGAGGTCTATAGCTGGAGTTACGCAGTTACGCTGTCAGAAAAAGAAAGGGCTATAGATGGAGTTACGCAGTTACGCTATCACATTAAGAAAGTGGTATAAGAGAGGGGTATAGCTGGAGTTACCCAGTTACGCTGAGTAAAAATAAATGGTCCAGCGCCAAAGTTACCCATTTACGCTGTCCAAAAGTGAGGTATTTTGCTGGAGTTACCCTTAGCAGAAGAGGAAGGGACTGACAAAGTTACCCAGTTATGCTGAGAAGAAGGGAAAAAGTGTTACTGCATACCCAAGAATATACTACAATTGAAAGATTGAGCAGAAGTCCACTGTATACCAGGCCTGCCATCTCCATGTACATGTATGCACCAGCTCTCTCGTGAATTCTTACACGTAAGAATGACCTAAAACTTAATGGTTCGTTTATCTACTTGCAAGGAAAGGAAGAAGAGCAACCTGGTTTTAACTTTATTTTCATATGACACAATGTATTCTATACAAAATATGAGTTGAAACAACCTGACGTGTGAAGTGTTCTGTTTGCCAAATAAATAAATATATGATAATTTTATAATTAGTTTTTGAAGCTTGAGCAACTTTAGCAGTAAGAATTGTCTCTTTAATGTCGGGCGAAGCGTGTGAAATGTGACTTTCCATACTTGTCGGCAGATTTTGCTAAAACAACTTGTGTCAAAGTAGACGGCAAAACGGAAATAATAAATAAAAACAGACGAAGGGGCGAAGACAAACTTAGTGGCGGGTGGTGATGATAACGAATTATTAATTTTGCAGTCTTCATTAAAGGTAATTCTGAGTGTTAGTAAAGTTGAACATGATATTTTTTCTTGAGAACTAAAAAATGAAACGAACCATTTTGTACCATAGTATAAAAATCGCCGCATCTGCCAAACTTCTCGTTAAAGGAAGTCTGTGAATATTATGAATATGTATGGTATAAAATGAATATAGGATGAATATAGGATGCATAAAAATATTTTAAATGTGGTACAGTATATTATCGCCAAACTTGTCATAATCCGAATTTATAGGCTGCTTGTAAACAATGTAGTCCAGCATACAAAATTACTTATAGATATGCTAAATGTTTGGGTGTTGTTGTTTATTGTTGTTTTTGTTCACACCCGGGAACACCAGGGGTACCCCAGTTAGTCACCTTTAACAACAAGCTCTCTGAGGGGCTGAGGCCTATTCTTAGCATGACCAGGAATGTGCACGACGACACCCCAGATCAATACCCGGCAGCCCCACGGGGCACGTTCTATGAAATGTACTTGGCACCGTCTGTTATGATAGAGAGTATACATCGACAATATATTATTATGTTCTCCCCCCCCCCCCACCCCCCCAACATAGTTGGGGTAGAAATCTAATGTTTGCGCTTTCTGTTTTTCAGTATGTCTATCCGTCCCCTTTCCTTGTCTGCAACACGCTTAAAACTAACTCGTAAAGTGTTGAAATAACCCTTTAAGTGTGTCCACTGTTTCTTAAGTTTTGTCCCAGTGGACACACTTAAAGGGCTATTTCAACACTTTATGAGTAAGTTTCAATCTTTAGTTTTGAGCGTGAAGATATCTTGAGAACTACTGGACGGAATTTCACCAAACTTGGATGGAAGCTTCAGTGGGATAGCCTCTGTGCGTGCGTGCATTCGTCCGTGTCCAGTGTCCGTCCGACGGATCAGCTACTTGTACATGTATATACAGGCCTTGTCTGCAAGATATCTGGAGAACTACTGGACGGAAGTTCACCAAACTTGGATGGAATCTTCATTGGGATAGGGCCCGCATCTGATTAGGATTCGGTGTGTGTGTACGTCCGTTCATCGGTGTCCGTTGTCTGTCCGTCCGTCTACTTGTACATGTATATACAGACCTTGTCTGCAAGATATCATGGAGAACTACTGGACAGCTGTTCACCAAACTTGGATGAAAGCTTCATTGAGATAGCCTCCTCATCTGATTAGGTTTTGGTGTGTGTGTGTGTGTGTGTGTGTGTGCGTGTGTGTGTGTATGTGTTCGGGCGTGCCCGGTGTCCGTCCGTCCGTCCATTTGCTTGTACATGTATATGTATATATATGAACAGGCCTTGTCTACAAGATATCTGAAGAACTACTGAACAGAATTTGACCAAACTTGGACGAAAGGTTCATTAGCATAGCCCTCTCATCTGATTAAGTTTTGGTGTGTGTGCGTCCGTATGTGCGTGTCCGTTGTCCGTCCGTCCATCCAAGTACTTGTACATGTATAAACAAGCCTTGTCTGCAACATATCTGGAGAACAACTGAACGGAATTCCACCAAACTTGTATGGAATCGTCATTGGAATGGCCTCCACATCTGATTAGGTTTTGGCGTGCGTGCATGTTTGGTGTTCATCCGTCTGTCTACTTGTACATGTGTAGGCTCTCCTCGAGATATCTGGAGAACTACAGGACGGAATTTCCCCAAACTTGGAAGCTGCATCGTGATGGCTTCGTCTCTTAAGTTCTGTGTGTGTGTGTGTGTGTGTGTGTGTGTGTGTGTGTGTCCATCCGTTTCTGATGTCCGTCTTTGGTACATGTATGAACAGGTCTACTCTTAATTGTCCACAAGATACGTGGAGAACTACTGGATGTAATTTCACCAAACTTGGATGGAAGCTTCATTTGAATGGCCTTGTGATCTAATTATGTTTTGGTCTGAATCTTGCCTGGGTCTATGCAAAATGCTCTTATGTCTGTCTGTCTAATTTTCGTTCACCCCATACCTTGAAAACTACTGAAGGCAGATGCATGAAACTTCTATACAGTACAGCATGTATAATATGTGCCTTTTGTATGGTTTGCATCTTTCTTATAATGTGATCAGTTTAGAAATGATTGATGCTTCACAATTATATGTATTTCACATTGACTGGGCGCTGTAGGTGTCGAAAATTCACCCATTGCTATATAAATCTCGACTCCTCACTGGGCTACTTCAACAATGAAAATCGCCCTCTTCGCAATTTATATTTTAAGATGCGCAGCTTTTTTTAGGATAGTTATTGCTACATGTAGGCCTACATTCATTTTACAGCACTTTCCCTTAAATAATGTGCCCACTCAAGGTGGGAGGTTGGGGGAGACGTGTTTTTGCTTAAAAAAACAAGCACAGGCTTCATGCGGGAGTGGCAACCCAAGGGTCAAAGCGGAACGTCGAGTTTATAATCGGGCTTCGATAATTCGTTTTACACATCATTGCTGATTTTAGAATGTTCAGAGGCGGAACATCGTGTAGCCCGAAGGACCGCTAAAGGCACCGTAAACTTGTTTGCATGCATGTGGAGCACAAAGAATCAACACTGCATTATTTTGAACGTAAATCCGACATTTTGTCACGTATATCCAAACTACAGTTTCCGACAACCTTGTTATCGATTTGGTCACATTTAATATCCTTAATTGGACGTGCACGATTTTTACGTATAGCTAAATTATTTTGCACCATGGTATACATATTTACAGGCATCCTGCATGTATAAATTCGGATTAAGACGCATTTGGCGATTTTATACTAAAGTATTATGCGTATAGGATGCCGGTATATATTTTGTACCATGGTATAAAAGCATTCATTATTTACGTGCAGTCCATCAATGCGGATTATGATACATGTAAGTTTGGCGATTTTATACCATAGCACAAAATATGTATGGCATATATGTGCCGGTAACTTTTATTAAAAAAGATTATAAGTTCAGGTAATATCACAAATTGTGTAATCTGAAATTGGATTAGTCTGACAACCGCTGTACTCTCATCTTTGTTATCCAAGATGACTACAGCGCAAAGCTCTAAAACGGCGTCATATCAGAGCTTCCTGAAGTAGTCGACTTGGCTGGAGAATATGCGGAAGGCTAGTTTGGTTTCCAAAATATGGACTTGTCCCCAAAATATGCGGTTACGCAATCGTATATGTCACTATCACAAAATTTGCAGCAAGAATTGATCAATGCGTCTGTTACAATTTCAATTCAGTTACATACCTGTATGTCCCTCCATTAACTGTGTTGTGGTCACTCATTGTGAGCAATCTTCAGCTATATAATTTTACTGGTGCGAAGCATCTTCATACACACGTCGACTTCTCCATTCACACTTTGATTTAGCCTTGCTATATCAGACCACCAAAAACATTCAAATACGAGGTGTACATTTCAACTACAATCAAGAGGCGAGCCAATCAGAACATACCCAACGACTCTGTGTAGAGTGGCGTATTCTTTCGGTATATTTTCTCCTATTATGGTGGTAGGGATAGACAAATACAAATGACAGCCAAACAATAACCCTCTCACACGGTTCCTTTCAAAATTCAAATTAATTCGAGGTCAACGACGTTTCGTGTCTATTTATAAACTCATTTGAACAGAACCGATGTGCAGATATATCAAGGCTTATTCGAAGTGTCTATGTATTCCTAATATCATTGATTGCAAATTTTAATTGCTATGAAAACGTAAATCTGAATCACTTTTATTGGTTCAAAAAGGTCAAAGGTCAATACTACTGGTATTTTCGGCAGAGGAAGGTGTGGATTGTCGAATTATTGGGGGGGGGTGGAGTGGAAACTAACGAATTTTGTTTGGGGGGGGGTGATTTATACACATTTATTTGGGAGGGGGTATAGCCACTGCCTTCGAAATATATTAGGGGGGAGGGATGGCCATCCATCCACAAGGGGGGGGGGGGTCGTTTTAAAATTGCATTCGCCCATAGTTGGCAACTACCTTCAACAAATCAAGAGCTTTCGTGCACTTAGCTTTCAAGCAATTTAGAAGCGATAAGAACGTTAATCGGTGGTCAAACAATATTTCTAAGAATTTGACCTCTTTTACTACTTTGATTTCAATTCCATCTAATGTAAGTACGGTACTGGATCGTTGTGCTGGGAATACTTTCGGCAAAAGTGTATTATTATTATTCACTATTATTTCCACTGCACGAAATGTTGAAATCGTCTACGAAGAGTAAACCATCAATTGATTTTTTCAAAGTTGCCGCTAAGCTGTTGATCTTGATACTAAACAGAGTAGTAGACAAAATACTGCCCTGTGTGAACACCCTGATCCTGGTCGAAATGACCAGACATGGTTGTACACAACCAAACTTGGAATTGCCTATCATTCAAAACGTTGGATATGGGAATAGTCCGGGAGCAGGTCGAAAAACCTGGAAATACAGTCCACCTAATGTTTTTTGATGGTTTCTATATCTTTTCGATGTGCTGATCAAGAAACCGGATGATGCCACCTTGGCATCCTTGGGGAAATCGAAATATCCAAGATGGCCGCCATGCGGCATTTCCTGGTTATTATGTCATGCTGAATTGTCGCGTGGATGATCTCGATCATTGATTGTGATATATTTGACTATAAATTTGGGATAAATTTAATCAGTACATATGTCACACAACAATTTGGCGAAAACAAACAAGAATAACAGGAAAAATTATTCAAGATGACTGCTGTTGACCCTTAACCCCAGCTGGCCTGCGTGTGGGCACTTTCCGCCCCCTGTTGATTTTTTGCTCCTATCTCCGGAACGACAAAAAATTGAGAGCTGAAACTCCGTGACTTTTTCGATTATCATATTGGTGTCATTGTGAGCCTAGTTGCATGACCCTCCGAGCAGAGGATCATGGGTAAATTCAAAATGGCGGCCATGTGGGGTACCAAAAAAGTGATGTTTTCGTCATATTTCTTCAAAATTGTCCAAAAGTGGGTAAAATCTATTTTATTTCATATCAGATTATTATTTACTAATTTATCATGCAAAAACAGAAAAAACAAAAATAAAAAAATCGGAAATTTTGACCGAAAAATGCTCTTTTTGGAAATGATGTCACTGGGACGTCATCATGGCGGCCATCTTGGATTTTTTTTACATTTTTTTTGTAGAGCTTGACCCAAAGATATAGGGTGGTAAGTTTCATCCCCCCCCCTCACCCCCAACAGGGTGTGGTGCACCTCAAATCGCTCAGGCCAGATACGGTTAAAATATGCCCGTCTCTTTGAAATATAAAACGTTGAATTTATTGGTTACCTCAATCACCCATGGCTTTCAAAATGCTGATATATATAACATATTTCCCAATGTCCGTAGAGCTCCGAGCTCCGAGATTAAGGCGTGCCCAACGCTTGTCTTAACAAGAGCCCCGAGCTCCAACAGCTCCCGAGAGCTCCAAGCTCTCAACCCATTCATGCGTACATCCAAATGCGCCCGAACATCAGGAAAACAGCCATGGCCATCTATGAACGGTATAGCCTGCTGCCGCTTGAAATGAAAGGCGACCCCACGCTCTTGGGTGACCTTAACGCTCTAGCAGAAAGCGTGAATTTGAAGAGGATATGGGGTTACCACCTACCAAGGTCCTGGAAAATAAGCAGACTGCGCAAATAACTGTTTCAGAACATGCTGCCTCAACGATATCCTGGACTGCTCGTCGACGCTTAGGCCAAGAGCGACCCTGACCGAAGAATGAACTTTCTCAAACGACGGCTTCTGATTGGACAAGAGCTTACGAGAATTGTAAACATAGCCAACACGGCTCCCCCTCGTGGGTATGAGGTGCTGGTGGGGATAATGAAATGATTGACCTGTCATCCTTGTTGTTATTGTTCTCTCATCTGTCTACACCATGGCGTCAATGCTTTATGCTAGAGCGTTAAGTTCACCCAAGAGCCCTTTTTCCACAATTGCCGACCTGCGCATGTGTGACATCGTCTATAAAGCACGTCCCTCTGGACCCCACACCCCCATTCCTACTGTTGCAGAGCCATGACGGAGACCCGTTCCTATGCGACTCGCATTTTACAGCATGCAATCGTGGTTAATTCACTCACGGGTTACCGAGCAATGGTTTGGTCCATGTTTGGGGATGGCGAGCACAACGAAGGGCGACGCCAGATCCTGGAAGAGTTCACAGAAGCGGTCCTCGACAGGGTCGACTCGATGGAGAGGTGTGCTATCACCCGCCACTACTGGACTATGACAGCCATTCTTGATGCCCGGGCTATGGACCACGAGCGCTCACGCTGGAACCAGCCCAGCGACGACTCGTTGGCCTCACACGCGTCTTTGCCCTATTGACCCAGATGCTGTGGCAATGACATTTCTGTCTCACAGCGACAGAAAAGAACGGCTCTTTTCAGAGCCTCCATGTCTTCTAAAAGCGAGACGGGTAACTAAGCTCAATGTTTACACACAGTACACACACACACGCACGCAGACTCACACACACACACGCACTCACAATGGACGCTCCACCATGACTTCCAACAAAAACCATACCATTCGTCGTCCCGGACGAATGAGGGATACGTGTTAATGCCTATATGTACAGACACCACCACCACCTGGCGTTGGATACGCGTCACTGCCCATTTGGACCACGGATGGTCCTTCTCCACCCCAAACACCTACTTTCACACCCCCAGAATGGCCTCTTTCCCTAGGACTCTTACTGGTGACGTAACCAATGGCTTCACAGATGACGTGAACATCCATGGAGTCGTGGTCTACGACACCCTACACGGCCTATTAGGACTACGGTTGGTCCCGCAATCACTCAACTGACCCCCATGAACCCAAAAATTTCTGCTTTCTATACTACGGCCAGACTGCGCATGCGCAGAATGTTGAAACCAGATGACACAGTAACCCAGTCGGATGGTTCCCCAGGAGAGCTTCACGATGACACCTCTTATGACCCAATCGGTCCACTATTGGTCCGTCTCGGCCCCAAAACGTCTATTCAAATAACATTTTTTTACTGCTCATGCACAGAATGACGTCAGTTCCATCTTACAACCCATCCAGTTGAATGCTTCCCCACGAATGCTTCAAACTGATACCTCATACGGCCCAACCGGACCACTATTGGTCCACCTCGACCCAAAACGTCCCTCCCAGTGCCCATTTTCCCACCATTCCCTGTCTGCGCATGCGCAGAATGTTGACAACGGACGACACATTAGCCCAGTCTGACGCTCCTCCATGAGAGCTTCACAATGACACCTCCCACAGCCCAGTACGCCCACAATGGGTCGGTCTCGACCCCAAAACGTCCATTAAAATACCCCTTTTCTACTGCGCATGTGCAGAATGACGTCAGTTCCACCCCACTACCGTTAAGATAAGCTGGAGGTAGTATTGTAAGTCGTATGAAGTAATAATAAATCTGTATGCCATTTCTTGAGCACTCGTTGACCAAAAATATATAGCTCAATTCTATATAGCGATCGATCTAAGCGATATACAGCGGTCATGCTGAATATGCTGGCGGCCATCTTGGAAATTTTGATTTCCCCAAGGTTGCTAGGCTGACATCATCCGGATTCTGAATCTGCACACACTGGAGATATATAATCCATCTAAAAACGTTAGGTACACTCCATTTCCACGTCAAGACTCAAACTGGGGTTTGGCTCCCGGACTAGAATGGGTAAACGGTCCATTAATCGCATAGTATGAAGATCTTTTAGAATCTCGTATTTCCATATAGTATCAGAGGCTTTTTCTAATCAGAAATGATTGAAACTACGTGTTCATTCTTGGCGAAAGCATTCTTGACTAATAGGAATCTAATCTGACTAACTGGCCAATGGTACTTCTATTTTTACGAAAACAGCTTGAATATCAGTAAGTTTCTTTTCAGTTTCTAGGTAATAAACACGGCGGTCCTTTATCATGCGTTCCATTGTTTCATAAACACAGTTAGTCAGTGAAATCGGACGATAATTACCCGGGTCTGTATGGTTACGGCCAGGCTTCGGTACTGGTATAACCATGGCATTATGTCACGACGGTTGAAAGTCTTCTCTTATCCAAAGTCTGTTGAATATGCGCAACGAAACTTCTAGAGAAGATTCGGGTAGATGTTTCAAAAGTTAATAATGAATATTATCAGGGCCTGCAGCAGGATCGTTAGCTTTCGTGAGAGAAGTATGAAGTTCCTCAATTGTAAACATAGCGTTATAGCCTTCACGGTTATACCGGAGGGGAATTTAATTTCATTTTCTACTCTCTTTTCTGGACACTTTAAAACTTATAGGTACATAATTATCTGACAAAGAGATTTTGGCAATTGTTTGGCCTAGCTTATTTGCAATCTCTAGTCTGTCAGTTAACACCTGATTTCTATCGTTGAGATGATGAACACTGGACTTGGAGCCTTTACCTTTTATTCTTTGGATTATATTCGAAACTTTTGTTATAGGAGTATGTGTATTGATCTTAGAAACATAATTTTTTTCTAAGAATCACGTTTGTTCTGTTTCGTGGTTCTACGAGCTTTAGCTCTAGTAACTCTGAGATCTTTCAAATTTACAGAATTCGGATGTCGGCGGAAACACCGTTAAGCTTTAATTATTTCTTCCTACATATCCTTGCTTCTTTGCAGTCATAATTAAACCATGTTTTCTTTAATATGTGCAACTCCTGAAGATGTGGGTATGGTTTGGTTAGCAATTTCTATCAGCATATCTGAGAATAACTTTATAGGATCAGCGAAAGAGACTGTTTGTCGTTTTTGTGAACAAAGCTTTTCAAATTCGTGCAATTTGCTTTCTTGAAATTATACCTTGTTAAAAGTGGGAGGGGGGGGGGGGAGGAGTCATCAGCTGAATGAACAGCTTTTAAAACGGTGGGAAAGTGATTACTTCCACAAAGGCCATCATGAACAGACTCAAGTAAATTCTTCGAGTATAGAAAGATTGCAATGCTGAATAGGTTCCATGAGCTGAGGTAAAATGTATTTGAAAAAAAATCTTCAAGAATTTTTCCTTTATAATTATCTTCATTATCACAAAAGTTACTATGGCCGTTAAAATCACCCATCAATAAACTAGGTTTAGAGAGCTGATCGTAAAGATTCTGAAGTTCACTAAGACGGAGACCTCCAGATGAATGTATGTATACCGTGCATAATGTGAATACAAAATTCAAAGTAAGACGAACTGCTACAGCTTGCAAATCCGTCTTTAAATCAATAGGACAATGTAAAACACGCATTTGAACAAGTATTGAAGAGCCGCCTGTAGCCTCTCCATGCTCTTGCAAAGCATAGGAATGATAAGGTGTATATTGCCGTAATATGTGTATACATATACATTTTGGATTCATTTTAAATAGATTTTCCGACACTGTAAGTTTCGAACCATCAGGTGAGGCTCAATCCTATATACATTCTTAATGGAAGTGACAACTGCCACTATGAAACATACATAATATGCGAAGACACTTAAAGTCTTCAAATATTATATTGGATAACTTACATAACGTAATTAAAAAAACCCTTAAAGAATGTATATATAGCACGATAATTTGAGATGGTAATTTATAGAGCTGTTGTAAGCTGTTGATCTTGATACTAAATAGAGTAGTAGACCAAATACTGCCCTGTGGGAACACCCTGATCCTGACCGAAATGACCAGACATGGTTGTACACAACCGAACTTGGAATTGCCTATCATTCAAAACGTTGGATATGAGAATAGTCCGGGAGCAGGTAGAAAAACCTGGAAATACAGTCCACCTAATGTTTTTTGATGGTTTCTATATCTTTTCGATGTGCTGATCAAGAAACCGGATGATGCCACCTTGGCATCCTTGGGGAAATCGAAATATCCAAGATGGCCGCCATGCGGCATTTCCTGGTTATTATGTCATGCTGAATTGTCGCGTGGATGATCTCGATCATTGATTGTGATATATTTGACTATAAATTTGGGATAAATTTAATCAGTACATATGTCACACAACAATTTGGCGAAAACAAACAAGAATAACAGGAAAAATTATTCAAGATGACTGCTGTTGACCCTTAACCCCAGCTGGCCTGCGTGTGGGCACTTTTCGCCCCCTGTTGATTTTTTGCTCTTATCTCCGGAACAACAAAAAATTGAGAGCTGAAACTCCGTGACTTTTTCGATTATCATATTGGTGTCATTGTGAGCCTAGTTGCATGACCCTCCGAGCAGAGGATCATGGGTAAATTCAAAATGGCGGCCATGTGGGGTACCAAAAAAGTGATGTTTTCGTCATATTTCTTCAAAATTGTCCAAAAGTGGGTAAAATCTATTTTATTTCATATCAGATTATTATTTACTAATTTATCATGCAAAAACAGAAAAAACAAAAATAAAAAAATCGGAAATTTTGACCGAAAAATGCTCTTTTTGGAAATGATGTCACTGGGACGTCATCATGGCGGCCATCTTGGATTTTTTTTACATTTTTTTTGTAGAGCTTGACCCAAAGATATAGGGTGGTAAGTTTCATCCCCCCCCCTCACCCCCAACAGGGTGTGGTACACCTCAAATCGCTCAGGCCAGATACGGTTAAAATATGCCCGTCTCTTTGAAATATAAAACGTTGAATTTATTGGTTACCTCAATCACCCATGGCTTTCAAAATGCTGATATATATAACATATTTCCCAATGTCCGTAGAGCTCCGAGCTCCGAGATTAAGGCGTGCCCAACGCTTGTCTTAACAAGAGCCCCGAGCTCCAACAGCTCCCGAGAGCTCCAAGCTCTCAACCCATTCATGCGTACATCCAAATGCGCCCGAACATCAGGAAAACAGCCATGGCCATCTATGAACGGTATAGCCTGCTGCCGCTTGAAATGAAAGGCGACCCCACGCTCTTGGGTGACCTTAACGCTCTAGCAGAAAGCGTGAATTTGAAGAGGATATGGGGTTACCACCTACCAAGGTCCTGGAAAATAAGCAGAATGCGCAAACAACTGTTTCAGAACATGCTGCCTCAACGATATCCTGGACTGCTCGTCGACGCTTAGGCCAAGAGCGACCCTGACCGAAGAATGAACTTCCCCCTCGTGGGTATGATGTGCTGGTGGGGATAATGAAATGATTGACCTGTCATCCTTGTTGTTATTGTTCTCTCATCTGTCTACACCATGGCGTCAATGCTTTATGCTAGAGCGTTAAGTTCACCCAAGAGCCCTTTTTCCACAATTGCCGACCTGCGCATGTGTGACATCGTCTATAAAGCACGTCCCTCTGGACCCCACACCCCCATTCCTACTGTTGCAGAGCCATGACGGAGACCCGTTCCTATGCGACTCGCATTTTACAGCATGCAATCGTGGTTGATTCACTCACGGGTTACCGAGCAATGGTTTGGTCCATGTTTGGGGATGGCGAGCACAACGAAGGGCGACGCCAGATCCTGGAAGAGTTCACAGAAGCGGTCCTCGACAGGGTCGACTCGATGGAGAGGTGTGCTATCACCCGCCACTACTGGACTATGACAGCCATTCTTGATGCCCGGGCTATGGACCACGAGCGCTCACGCTGGAACCAGCCCAGCGACGACT
>JAVTVY010001601.1:0-32941 GCA_036873755.1 Hanleya hanleyi | reverse complement strand
GCAACTCATGGTGTAGCATTTAAAAATTTAGCAGCATAGCGCTAGACTAAGCCGCTATTTTTAATAATTTTATCGATTTTTAGACGCGTAACGTTATAGTACGGTAGTGTGGAAAACCCGGTACACTGGAAATAAATCGGTTTTCCTGGCTAAAAATACGTGAAGTATGTTGCTCACAGCCTTATAATGTGACCCTAAAAATTGTAACTGGTTTATCGAAAGAAAGAAAACTAGGAAATTTTTATCCTTGGGCAACGGTAACACAGCACTATACAGTGTGCAGGCAAAAATGTGAGTACAGCTATGGGGTGTGAAATGGAGAAAAAATTTCCTAGTTTTTTTTCTTTTCGATAAACATGCTGCAGTGAACTCACATTTATTACAAAAAATGAGACCCCGTTTTAAAGTTGGAAAAATAAAACACAATTTTTTTTACCAGATACCACCATCTTGCACTCACTCACACCAGCCGCCATCTTAAACCCACCACCCACCCATCCACCACCACCACAGCCGCCATCTTAAACCCACCACCCACCCATCCACCACCACCACAACCGCCATCTTAAACCCACCACCCACCCATCCACCACCACCACAGCCGCCATCTTAAACCCACCACCCACCCATCCACCACCACCACAGCCGCCTAGACTATAAATAACGCGTAGTATCTTGTCATTTATTCACAACTACAATCATGGGTACAAGACGAAGACTCTTCACCGATCCGAGAGACCCTAGAGAACACAGAGAGGTGATTACGAGTGGAGATGAACATAACAATGGTGGAGTGGCAATAATTACAAGCTTTCAGCAGGTTATTGCCGACGAGACGATGATACGGCGAAGTGAAGAACAACTGGAAGAGCTGCGGAGGGAGGTAATGGAAGAAGATGCGAGGTTGATAAGACAACGAAGTCAAGAACAAGACCAAGAAATCAGGAGGGTGGTGCTGGAAGAAGATCAGGATATAACTGATGCGGATATAACTGATGAGGAAGAAGAACTCCCCTGGTTAAACAGTAACAGACCTCCAGCAAATACAACGGCTACTCAAACTCCGATTATAACGACGTCGGCTTGCGAAACCACGTCGGCTACCGCCGAAACAACAACAACAACAACAACAACAACAACAACACCACCATGCTCTTGGGCCGAGGTAACCCGCCTGAACGAACAGATTAATCACATGAGAGAAGACATTGATCAAATGGACGTTATGATTTTAAAACAAGAAGAAGCCCTACAGAAGGAACAAAGTAAATTAAGCTGCAGTGTGTGTACAGCGGAAGAAAGCCTGTACGCCCTATTTCCGTGCGGGCATTTATGCCTATGTGAAAAATGCCGGGTGACGCTAACATGTATAGGGGGCGTGTGCCACTGCGCTGAAACGGACGAACAGCATTTAAAGATCAAGTGTCCCGTGTGTAGGAAGCAGGTAGCCGGGGTAAAGAGAATTTACCGCTCCTAAAACAAGTGTCGTAACACTTTTACAAAGGCTCTTTTCAGAGCCACCCCATCTTTCCGAAAGGGAAAACTTCTAACTCAAAAAGCACCCAAAAAATTAACACCAGCTCCCTTCACCCTTTCCTCTATGAAAAATTTTTTTTAAAAATTTTTTAAAACTTTTTTTTAACATTACAGCCCGAATAATAGCGGATTGAAATTATTGAAACCAACATTACAGCCCGAATGATAACGGACTGAAATTATTGAAACCAGCACAGGGGCATGGCATGGGACTAGAAAGATGGGGGGCGAAAATTAAAAAAAAAAAATTAAAAAAAAAAAATGAACACTAACAACCATTTTTTAATTTTCTACTATTTTTTATTAACACAAATAGAATGAACGTGTTCACCAGGGTATTGAATTTTAATACAATTATACGTTATGAAGGCGCTTCAATGCACAATGAACATAAAATGAACATAGTGTAGGAATACGTGAAGAGAGAAGCCGTATTTTCAGCTTGAGCAAGACTGGCAGATGATAATGTCTGAATGTTCCAATGCAATAAAAACTTGAAAATGCTCAATATTTATACAACAAGACAATAGAATGAACGTGTTCAACTCTGAGTATTGAATTTTAATACAATTAACAGTAAAAAAAACTGTGAATTTTTAATACAATTATACGCTCTCAAGCCACTTCAATGAACGTGTAGGAATACGGTAAATGTTTTTCAACATAACACTTGTTCAATAGTTCTGCAACAAGACTTGTTTGAACTCATCATCGTCTTTCCGCCCCTGGTGCACGTAGATGTAGGTAGTAATCTCTTCACGTGGAATTTTGGGAGGGCAGGCAGCTTTCACTCTCAGGGCAATTTGCGCCTCGGTGACGGCCTGTAGTGCCTCAGTGATCAGTGCGTATGAGGGTACACTAGTGTCCACACACGTATGCTGGTTTATCGGGCTGTTATTTTCACAGCCTGCACATGCTTGGATACGCAAGTGTCGAATTTGAGGTCTGATAAGATCCAGGACTGAGTCGATGTACTTCTTATAAATATAGTGAGACACCTGGTAAGCCAGAGCTTGACGAATTGTAGCTGTGACACTCTGCAACTTCCGCCACGCCGTTAATTTCAAGGTGACACCCTGAGGACAAGGAACACGCTCTTGCGTATCTAACCTCATTTTCCATTTACGGATATGCACCAGGAGCTGGTCGTTGAAATAGGCACAGCTGACAAAGATGTCGTCACCCACATAAAATTTCGCTTCGTCACTCCCCTGGTCGCGAATAACCGCACCGATGGCGTAATCAAGGGTCTCCAGTTTTTGCCAGGTGTCTAAGGTCATGGCAATATGCCTACCGGGTCTGTCGTTAAAACCCGATGCGTTAAAATGCACTTCTTCGTCTTTGACACTCACAGTTAAATAGGCTGAGAGCTCCCAAATGTCCTTGTGGGCTGCCTGGTAGGCCTGCTGAATAATGTTATTGATATCCTGCCTTAAATGTCTTAAATATTCAGGCGGAGTTCCATTTTCTCTGTTAACAACATTACTCCATTGTTCAACAAACTGGTGCATATTTTCTTCTATAACCGACAAAAACATTTGTTTTGCTATAACAAACATTTATATTACCAAAATGTGGACAATCCCTCAACTATTTACAAACTCGAAAACTTCAGTTTTTACATCCACCATTGGCTGAATGAAAGGCCCATCTAAAAACCCTCTAAATAAGGCTCTCTTCGCCCATTTGTGTACATTTATTTCACTGTCTCATCACAGTTTTCCATCGGATAATATATAGCGCAACCCACCCCATTTCACCATTTATACCTGCATTTGGTGCATACTTTCCTAGGCCAAGAAAAAAACGTTCAGCTCGGTGTTGGATGGCATTAATACAGGATATATTGACTGTTCCCCAAATGGGAGCTCCATAGGTAATTACTGGTACGACCATGGAATTATACAAATTTGTATAAAGACGGCATATGGTACACTACCTAAAGTTTTACATTTCGCTATAACCAGATCCAGAGCCCGACTGTATGGCAAGCCGTTTTACTTTTTATTCGTCATTTGGTGATATCAATAAATATTTGCTGATATCTTCAAATGGTTTGATGATATCATCAAATGATTTGATGATATCAGCAAATCATTTGCTGATATCAACAAATAAAGCGTATCAGATGCTACCATCAAATGATTTGCTGATATCAGCAAATACTTTATTGATATCAGCAAATCCTTTAGTGATATCATCAAATGATTTGGTGATATCATCAAATGATTTGGTGATATCATCAAATATTTGATGATTTCAGCAAATATTTGCTGATATCAGCAAATATTTGATGATATCAGTAAATCTTTTCATGATATCAGCAAATATTTGATGACATCACCAAATATTGAATAAAAAGTAAAACGGCTTGCCATACGACCGGCGGACTGGGCCACACATTTAGCCATAACATTGTAGTCTATGTGTTGAGTCAATAAAAGGCCAAGATACACATATTGGTACACTATCTCTAGTTGGTTGCTACCACAGATGAACACATTTTCCGCTTTACTAATAGATGGTGGGCGAAAATGCACAACTTTTGATTTTCCATGATTGATACACATTTTGTTATTATGGAACCATAACGACAGATATTCGAGTAAACAGTTCAAATCCTCAGCATTATCCGCAATTAAAACCAAATCGTCAGCGTATAGGAGAATACACACTCTCTCACCATCAATATTAATACCTTTACCACTACACTTCAAATATAAGACTAGATCATCTAGGTACAAATTAAAGAGAACGGGAGACAAAACACATCCCTGCCTGACACCACACTTCACTTCGAACCAATTTGACTAAAGGTTAATTTTGCCGGTCAAGGCTTCAAAAAGTCGTCGTATATTAAAGTTTTTGTGTGTCTGAGTCGCGTCTGAGTCGCGTTTTTTTGTTGTTCAATTCTTCAACTTTGCACGCTGATAAAATAACTCCTAGGGCTTAACTAAAACATGAAGCTGCGCTATCGAAACCCCTCGGCTCTGAACCCCAGCTATTATAATGTAAGGGTGTCTCTACCAATTGATTGGCTTGTGGGAAGAAATATTTACCCCTGGTATTGTAAGTGTACTTTCTTTGAAAAAAAAAGAAAAGTTTTCCTCCCCTTAAATTAATTTGTTTCTGGAATAAATTGAAAGAGCTGTATCGATGTCTCACCAAAACAACAGTACACATGGCTTGATAAATACAGTACATGTATACTAAATGGCACATGATGCATGTCATTTTCAAAACAGATTTGCAAGCATTCTTTGCATTGTCTAAGAAAATAAATCAATAAATCAGTTATCCAATCAATAAATAAATGTGATAGTATACTAACATGATATAGAAAGAATATGCAAACTTAACATAGGAATTAGTGGATTTTGTTAGACAAGGGGCATACTTTCTGACACGACTCATTTTTGATAGGCATCTAGTGTCATTTTCAAAACAGATTTGCAGGCATTCTTCGCATTGCGTAAGAGAATAAATCAATAAATCAGTCATCCAATCAATAAATAAATGTGATAGTATACAAACATGATATAGAAATTATATGCAAACTTAACATAGGAATTAGTGGATTTTATTAGACAAGGGGCATAACTCTGCAAAATACTTTCTGACACGACTCATTTTCGATAGGCATCTAGTTCAGGTCGAGAGAAACAACTGTATCATGTTAGGATGTTGTATATGGAACGGTTCTGAAATTATCACAATAAATCATAAATGGATTTTTATTTGTAAAAAGGGGCATAACTCTGCAAAATATTGTCCGAGATGACTCATTTTCGATAGGCTTCTGATTTACGTGAAGATAAATAGATGTAACAAGTTTGGTTGCCATGCATGAAACGGTTCTGTAGATATCGCGGTAACGGATTTTATTGGACAAGGGGCATAACTCTGCAAAATACTTTCTAACACGACTCATTTTCGATAGGCATCTAGTTCAGGTCAAGAGAAACAACTGTATCACGTTAGGATGTTGTATATGGAACAGTTCTGAAATTATCACAATAACAAATCATAAAAGGATTTTTATTTGTAAAAAGGGGCATAACTCTGCAAAATATTGTCCGAGATGACTCATTTTCGATAGGCTTCTGATTTACGTGAAGATAAATAGATGTAACAAGTTTGGTTGCCAGGCATGAAACGGTTCTCTAGATATCGCGGTAACGGACGGACGGACGTACGTACGGACGTACGGACAGCCGTACATGATGACGACAATACCCCTAGGCCAAAGTTGGCCGAGGGGTAAAAACTGTGGCACCGTTTATTTTTATTCAGATAGTAAATTTTATTATTAAAAAAAAGTTTGTTTGATGAAAACTGTAAGAGTTATTAGCGCGTCTTTTCGAAGACCATAGTATCCGAAACGATGCCATATATCGTGATATAAATCACTTGGGACAACAAAAAAACACAAATTGATCCAAAAAAATAAATTCCCTGAATAAAGAGGTTTCAGGAAATGTATAGTTTGTATGCATGGAAAAGATTCATTGTATCTTAATTAAGCAAAATTGTGATGCGTGCACAAAAGTAACTGGGACAGGCAACAGTAACCGTAAGGCCATTTAATCTGACACAACATGAAACATTTTGATAAATTGAGCGTATTGCATCCAAAAGTCTCCCCTGCAGTCCAACAGATTCCAAACAGTTCCATAACATAACTCTATTTATACTATCATAAGCTTTGCTAAAATCAATAAATGCACAATATGAACTTTGTTTTTTGGGTTTCAATTATTTATGTCAAAGATAAAATGTGCCACGTTTGGACCTAAACTCATTTTGTTCGTCACATAAACGACTATTATCTTCGGCCCACATTGTCAATCTAGCATTTAGCACAGCACAAAACAATTTATAGTTAGCCGGGGCCAACATAATACCTCTATTAGATAAAGGATCCCTTGGATCAAAGGAATTTGATTCAGGTATTGGGTTATTTATTCATTTAGGCCATATAGTGGGTGTTTTTCCACATTGAAAGCAAACATTGAATAGTCTGTACAAAAATCTGACAACAGTGTCGTTCCTACATACTTCAATTGGAATATAATCGATTCCCAGAGCTTTACCATTTTTAGCGTTAGTTATAGCATATTGTATTTCTTGCATATAGCAGCATTTAATTCATCAATCTCCACATTGGTATTAACACCACCTTCTCCCGATGCATTTACGTTCTCATGGGTATCAGAAGAATTGAGCAAGTCTTGGAAGCTATTTTTCCAGGTTTCTAAGACAACATCAGGGTAGCTTATTAAATTATCATTCAATTTGATTTCCATAGGGATTTTGCCCAACGCTATCTTGCCCAACGCCAGCCTTACCAATTTGTTTCCAAAACTAGTGGACTCTAAATTAAGGAGTTATCTTTGTTGTCTGGACCAATAGGACCGCTTAGACCTTTGCACAACACGGTAAATTATTTTACGCTTTTGGACAAACAACACTTTTTTAGCAGCTTTAGACACGCAATCCTTACATCTGACCCACTCTCGTTCACGTGCACACACTCCGTTCCACAATACAGTTAGATTGTCATTCCACCATGGTTTCTGTACTCTACGCTTCTTATTATTGTGACCAATTGAGATATAAACCGTTTTGCTGGGTAATGGAGCTTCCGTTTCATTGTAAATAACTGAACAGAAATCAGCATATATACCATCGTTATTACATTGCTGTTCTTCTCTATTTTCGAGTTCCGCTACTATATAGATTCTCTTTTTTAAGTGTTGTCCATACATAGTGGAGCATACACTGCTAAGAAGGCAGCAATACATAATGCATATATTGAATGTGAAGGCATGAAACATGATATGGCACTAATATATCCCTTTAAATGTTATGAGCAAAAATAATACAAGTACAATGTATTATGGAATCTTGATTGCATGGTTGAGTTTCAATTAGTACGATCTCTTACAGACCACCCCTTAAAATGCCAACTATATAAGATGGAAAAGTACATGAACAAAAATACTCAAATTCTGAGCTTCAAATATTCAGCTACTATAGATTCTAATATTAAAACTTCATCAGTACCATTCATAAATTCTGAAACGACATCACCAACGTCGTACTTGATAAATAATAGAGTAGTAGAATATTTTGGTGGTAATGGTTTATTTCGGTGGCGGTGGTCGGAGGTGGACTCGCGTGGATATCTGCTAGTCGTTTTACAGTTGTGTTACGACATTTTACGATATTTACAAGTGTTTGTTATCGGAGAGTAAGCCTTGTATACGATGAATAACTTGACAATTTTGAATGAAGCTTACTAAGAGACAGAAAAAGAATTTACGCCATAAACTTCAAGCCGAATGCAATAATTTTATGAAGCAAGTCGACATGATGGATCCATGTCACCAAGAAGGTCGAGTAAGTGGGTCAACTAATTTGAATATCAACAGTGCTGTCCCACCAAACATCACAGGTAATTGCTAATGCAAATCGGACAATCTACCCGCTTGAACATATGTCACGTCCGTTCCACCAGCCACCAACTTACCAATCTATTGAACAGCTTAGATATGTAGATCAGCCTTAACCAATTCTTTGGGATGCAAATTCGGTTCAACCGACAGCCAGTCAACAACAAGTTACTAGCCCAGCCCGCACAAGTCACCATCACGATTTGTCGCTTGAAACTATCATACGAATGAATAAAAAATTAGATTACGTGATGAGCAGAGTGGACAAGATTGACGCTATAGACAACTCACTGCACGTTCTATCGGTCAAAGTATCGGGCATAGAGTCCCAGGTGCGCGGCACAAGTGAAAAAACACAGCAGTTGGACGGTCAGATAAATCACCTAGCCAGGGAAGTTACAGATTTAAAAATGGAGCTGTCACACTCAACTAAAGAAAACGTTGATCTAAGATAGGCTTCACTCACCTGGAGTTCTGAGCACCTAATTGCGCACCTGGAGTTTTACCTGGCTGGAGTCAGACAAATGGCTTTGAAGTCTATTGTTGTCCGTGTATGACGTCAGATACCTGGTTAACCTGTAAACAAAATGCAAATGATTGAATTAAGCTCACACGACCATCAACAGCGGCAAAAAAAACACGTATATCCTGTATCCATCTTTCATTTTATAACAACAACGTCAGATTTCTACTTCAATTCGACAAAATTTGAGTGCAAACCTGTAATTAGGTATTATAGATGCAAATTCGGTATTATAGATGCAAAGCCGAATTACTTGACCATCTCTTCGCACAATATAGAATAAGAAAGATGACAACTAACACGGTTTATTATAAATCTAATCGTGTATTACGAAATTTTGCACGCACTTCACGCTTCTGTTGCCATGGCGCTGTATTACAACTTTCGCTTGAACTTGGTCATGTGACAAGGTCATGTGGATCAAATCACATTTGGCGAGTGTGGTCTCGGCTAAATTTTTCCACTGTTGACATTGAACAATTGCGACGTTCAAAACTCTTGAACTTGAATCACACTGTGGGACATGGTTATAAAACATTATTGAGGTCTCCTTGAAATAAATATTGATAATTATGATGGCACATGACCGACCCAACGGGATGAAAGAATCGTTGGAAAATTACGCACTATAAAAGTGGGCCTTTTAGTCTAGAAACAGCTAGGCATCTTATGGCCTAATGCTAACTTCTATGTGTGTGTCTGGGGCGGGAAGGTCCTACAACGGCCAGTGTCAACATATTATACTCTATAATGATAAAATCTGAATGGAATTTTAAACTATGCGATCACTTAGCGTACCGTAGGCCTACCTTTTTCATGCAAGAAGAACAGCTTGGGATTTTAAAGCAATGCGATGGAGCACATGGACTTGAGAGAAAGCGCAGCCGGACATGTTGAACATTTCTCTGCTCCCTGCTTGGATATCTAATTACAGGATATGCATGGATATCTAATTACGGGCCAAATGTTAGCTATACACGTTCCAGGGCGCTGATTAAACCATGGAACCTATGACAAACTGCTGGTTGTAGGAGGCAGGTATACAGACGTCCCGAGAGAGGAACGTATTTGTACATATTGTGATTTAGCATCCATTGGTGATGAGTACCACTTTTTACTTGTGTGTCCTTCCTTCCAAGAATTAAGAAAAGATTTCATTGCAGCTAAATTTTGGGCCAGACCATCAGAAAACAAGTTTATTTCCATGATGGCTAACCGAACTGCCAGTGTGCAGAATAAAATAGCTACATTTGTACAAAGAGGAATCAAACGTATTGTTTAGTAGAAATCCCTCCCATATTGATTACTATTATTATAGTTCCGTTTTACTGTATTACATGTCATTCTAATTTGATCTGTTGTACTCTTATCTGCTGTTTTCTCAAAAATGTTTTGATTCTGAAACTTCAATTCAATTCAATTCAACTCTATCTCTGGCAGGCTCAATGGCCAAGCGAAACAAGTGTTTCTTATTCGTCAAAGGGAACAATAACTTTTAATTTGCGAGGGAGGATTTCATATTCCTGCCGACCCTCGTAAGATAGAGACAAAATGTAATTAATAGTAGTACATAAGGAAAATGTTTGCCAATATGCAGAGGCGTATTCGAAGGCGTGCAATACGCCGGCATTTATGGTGAGGTAATTTCCGGAATTCATGGAAGATCACAGCACCAGGTAAAGTCAATTTCGGTGATGACGTACTTCAATTGTTGAAGTAACTTCCGGTGAGAAGAGCAGTATACAAAGCGAAAAGCGGTCGCATTGCGGGCGGGATACGGGCCGGATTAAGGTTCAGCGTAGGTCATGAGGTCGAATGTCATTAAATATGGCCGCATTAGTAGGTCAATCGTTAAACGTCAAACTAGAGTAGTATGTGCTGACTGGCTTGGGGACCGGGTGTGGAGCGTGGTATGTGCAGGAGGCATTCCGCTGTTTTTTATTGCTTGTTAATTCGCATCGACGCTTTAGTCAATGATGAACCACCTTTCTTATATACTTCGAAAAATTGGCAACCGTGCTGAGAACCTCAACATCTGTAAACGTGCTGGAGCTGCAACAGTATTGGAAGCCATACACTCTCAGAAATATTCAGGGAATAATTCTGAAGAGCTCTGAATAGATCAGGCTCTACATCCAGAAGTCAATTTCAGGGATTTTACCTGAAATCCAGGAATACTTTCCTGAAATTCAGGTATATCATACATGAACTGAAGCTAAATTACCAGAATTTTAGGGGATTTTACGTACCTGAATAGTGTCGGGAACGTACTAATCATGTACATCCTTCGAAGCCTGTGTTTGTGGATGGAGATGGAAGAAAGGTCCGTGTAACCTTGCACAGTTCTATTTTCGTTTTTGGTTTCTTAAAATTAATTTTTGTTTTCCGTTTTCGGTTTCTGAGAATAACAAAGTCAAATTTGACAGTCAAGTTTCAAATTTCAATTTCCCTTTTAATAAACGCAAAAATGACAATGAAATATTGAAAATTGACTGAACTTGTCCTTTTTTCGTTATTTTTTTTTATCCTTGATGTAACAATGTTAAGTGCACACTCACAAGGGTTATGTCACTTTCGGTGCTCGGAGTAGTATGGAAAGCGCAAATCGTGTCGTTTGGTCAGATTTGGAGCATGATACGTGTGAATTGAATGCGTTGAAACGAGATGACGCCAAAACTGAAGTGTTGGAGCGTTTCACAACTGCACTTACCGCATTTTTTACGCTTATCATTGAGGGATGCGTGAACTCTCATTCGCTCAAGGTCTCAAGAATAGTGGCGGATGAGTGAATTGTTGAAGCATTCAGAAGTACGGAGTCAATTGTGGTCGCTGTATGTTTCTTTCGCAGCCCAAAATAGCACATTTGAAAGTACATGTTCGAACCAATTTATTATTTTTATATTTCAAGCCTTGCCTTCTACTACTCTAAAACATTTTACTCCAGTCTTGTCCTGACTCTCCATGTATGAAATGCCCCGCAATATAATATGACTATTGTTCTACATGATGGATGAATATTTGGAAATCTACCCTCACCCCCCCCCTTTGTGCTTCCCATCGACTATTACAGCAATATATATTGTTCTACATGGATGATAAATGGAAAACCTGTCCACCTGTGTGTTTTTCATGGACTATTTCAGCAATATTCTGACTATTGTTCTACACGAATGACCAGTACAGAGCATATCTTGGAATATGTCCCTGACTGCATCATTTATAATTTAATCCTAACAACCAAAAGTTATCTTCGTTTAGGCTCGAACGTCGACGTCTGAAAGTGTACTAACTTCGAGAGTTGTTTTGGCTTGAGACATACACAGTGACAGTGGCAAAAATAATGGGTTTCTCCATCGGTGCATATCTCTTAATCCATTCATCAATTGTAATGATGTCACAGAATTAAGAAATATCGCACTCCAGTAGCTATTACATTCACACTTGAATTGTTTGTACATATGTAATTATGTAAATACAAAGGTGACTGGACGGGGTGTTTTTTCTCCGTTGAGGGTTATCGGGCAGACGATTATTTAACATTTTTAAATTAACATTAACTCTTTTTCTTTCTGGGGCATGGGCGCAGTCAATTAATCTGGCCATTTGTACAAATTGTTTGCAATAGATGTTATAACTAGTCATCCTTTTATCCTGCAGTTTTAAATTACAAGCGTCTAGTCCGTCATTCATAATCCAGCCGTCGTCCATTAGAGAATATCCGCGTCCATAATCCAAAGACTTGAACATCATCAACTTATAATAGTTCATCATGTCGTATAAACGCCCTTCTTGATATCTGATGTATTATTGTGCAAGTGAAGTCAATACTTGGATGGGTGACCTGGTGCTGTACTGGCTGGACTGATCAGTGTCCAGGATAATAGGAACTGTGGACACTCGTGTTCTGGCACATGTAGGCACCGTCGTGATATGACTGAAAAAAATGTTGAACACGACGTTAAATTCTACTCACTCACTCACTTGTGTAAGTGGATGAATACAATCAAATGCCAGACTTTGAGAGTCAATGCAACCACAATGTAGAGATTATCCGTAATTTAGTCGTAGTCCCGACATACTAAATCCCAGACTATCTTCCCGTGCTTATACTTCATCTAGGCGAATTTCAGCGTAAATTTGACCAAGTTAATTATATGGTCGTATAGAAGAAAGAAAGTAAAGCTAATGAAGAACAAATATAACTGAAATTTAGAATGTCATTAATGGGAATGGTATTTTTGAATTTATGCGTCAATATGCTATAAGACAAGTATTTTCCCTTTTTCAAAACTGATTCACTGGAATATTCTCTGTATTAATCGCAGTTGTATGCAGCGGCACAAGGTGGTTATGTGATGATCTGACATAGACAATGCCTCAGTTCCAAGGTTAAAACTACCGTACTTCTTTTAATGTACGCTACAGAAATGGCATGGCATTTAAACGAGAGGCTTGCACAATAGGAGAACAACATAAACCACACGTATAATTGCTATTTGATTAGGTAACAGGGCCGAAATCGACGATGAGGAATTGACAATCACGGAATATCACTGCATTGTTGGTATAGTCCCAATTTGGAAGGTATAAATGATTGGACAACTTAGATTTAGGAATTTGAATGTATTAATAAACTGACAATGACGTTCATGACATTTTATCGTCACTATCCCAGTTGCGGTCGGATTGATGTAAAAATTTGAATGTCCAATTACTATCGTCATCCACAAAGTTCTCTGTTCGTACCCAGCACAATGGATAAATGAAGACAGAAATTCCACTACAGAATTGTGCAGTTATAGCAAAAGAAAGAAAAAATAGGAATTTGGGATGACCACATGGCCATGGCCATGGACGTGGGCCGGGTGCTCGTGTCGGATGAGCACAAAATATATCGATAAATTGACGAAGATGGTCAAATATTACATTTTTCAATAGAAATGGGTTTGTGAACTTTAAAAACGTTGACCTAAATGTTCGTTTCATAACAACAGAAAGAAAGAAGTTGGTGAAAGACTATTGTACTGTATTATAAAACTTTAATAATCAATATAACCATGTTTTATCTGGATGAGTAATAACATTTGCATTAATTGTCTTGCTGCTTCGATGGAAGTTCCCACTCGGTTGAATCCTCTCCCTTTGTACTGCTATCACCTGTCCATTTCTTTGTATTACGGACTGTAATAAGGACCATTTATTCAGAGGGACAGAGATAGAGCTCAGGTGTAAGGAGTCTGTGTGAGGAGTTTGGTCACACTTGACTGACGCCATATTTCCTGAATTTCTTAGTGGATCGACAGCTATGCAAATCGCTTCCCATCCGGCTGTAAGGAATGGTCTGTAAAGAACAAGAACAGGTGAGTATATAAAATGACCCTTCTATATTCCACACATGACATTACTTCAGACATACACCCCGTTTTTTTCGCATTTTTTTCATTTTTCCAAAACCACCCGGCATAGCTATCTAAGAGATGAACTTGAGGATTTGACAATTAGGTTAATGCGAGACAACCTTCTGTTTTTCGGCCTGGACGAAAAAGAAGACGAAGACCCTTTCTTGGAGGTAAAGAACTTTATTGAAAATAAGTTACCAGTAGACGACGTCCAGGACATTAAAATGGACAGGGCACACCGGCTTGGGAGAAGTGCTGGGAAAACGCGGCCTGGTGGTAAAATTCAATTACTACCAGGACAAAGAAAGGGTGAAAAAGGTGGTCCTTGCGGGAAAACTCCGAGACACTCCATATGGGGTACGAGACCAGCTACCACGGAAGGTATACCAGGCGCGACGTGCTTTAGGAACCGTCTATAAATAGGCGAAGGATGCTGGTCGCTCTGTGATATGGAGAGGTTCCAAGCTGTATGTCGACGGCAGACCGATACTCGCCCCCGAAAATGTCGGTAGGAGAGATAACGGCAGACAAGGCTACTATGGCGACGGCAGACAAGGCTACCACGGTGGTAGTCCAGTATAACGTGACACCAGGTTTTCTTTTTTAATATGCTGTTGTTTACTGACAAGTCTGGTAGTCCTGTCGGCTTTCATAGTGAACACAAATCGAACTATCACCGCCAACATATGAGCGGGAAAAATGGCCCAAGTTGAAAGTATAAAGAATTTGCATGCCCACTCACCTTGATAATTCAAAAGACCAGTACTGCATTCATATCACGTAATTCCAAACTCTGACAGGTCTGATAACACGCGAGTGCACCCTGGCAATCTAGAGGTATTTGTCCAGCGACTGAATTTTTCTCGCAAATATGGCGACAATGGAAAAGCCTTGACCTTGGACGCTATTTGGGAATATTACGTGCTCACACAACCCGTCAAACAGTACGGGGAAACCCCAGAGGACAAGGGGGTCTTCCGTTATAACAGATTAAGTTCCTTGTGAAGAAAGATGAACTCAAAATTACTGCTGCAAATATTAGTATTTGTGAATTTGTAAATAATGTGGAAACGAAGAAATGAATAAATTTGTGCTGATCGGGTTGACTTTATTTCAGTTTAGTCGAAACAGGGTCCGTTATATTGTTATTCATTGAGGAAGATCCCTTTGTCCTCTGGGGTTTCTCCGTACTATATGACGAATTGTATGAGCACGTGATATTAGATAAAAATAAGGACCAAGGTCAAAGCTTTTCCATTGTCGCCATATTTGCGAGAAAAATTCAGTCGCTGAAAATATACCTCCTGATTGACAGGGTGCACTCTCATGTTATTAGACCTGCCAGAGTTTGGAATTACGTGATATGTATGCAGCAGGTACTGGTCTTTTGAATTATCAAGGTGGGTGGGCATGCAAATTCTTTATTTTTTCAACTTGGGCCATTTTTCCCGCTCATATGTTGGCGGTGATAGTTCGATTTTTGTTCACTATGAAAGCGGACGGGACTACCAGGCTTGTCAGTAAACAACAGCATATTAAACAAGCGCTGGATGAGCGCAAAAACCTCCGTCGAGGCAACCGGGTCCGTAGGGGAATACATCACTGAATAACATAGGGCCGGGTGCCAAGCTCAATTTTGCATTTGTTGGACGTTAACTTCACCAATGGTAATTAACCTGAGATTGAGGGTTCCCCACTAGCATGTCCAGCTAGGGATGTGGAAGTCACATTCCCCGCAAATAACTTTTGTTTGATTTTACGTGCTTGAAATATTGGGGTATGGAATAGAGTAGTGCGACGAATTTTGATACGCTGACTTTGTCAAATACGTTAGATATGCATAATTTTGCTCGTATGTTAAGTGTTATGTCCGTTTCGGCCGAGTTAACATTAGCGGTGTTACCGCGGTGCCAGTTTTCGTTTTGCCTGGTTATGATCGATTACAGCGTCTGTAATAATTTTAGCTCTTAAATGAATATGTACTGTGAAAGCGGAGGTCGCACTTTACCTGGAAATGTCGGCGAGGAAGTGTGGTTTTCCTTTATTTCTTTCGTAGACTTGTAGTTTTGTCACATTGTTTCGTCCACGGACACTTCGTTGGAACTAGCTCTGTGCGCTCGATTAGTATTTGTGATTCAAATTACGCATTTGTGCGGTTCTATATTTATATCAATAAATGTTGAGCATTATGTAACATGTTTCCATACTAATTATTTTTCTAAAATTAGAGATTATTCATATTTTGAGGTCTTGTTCTTTACTAAAATATGGCCTTGTAAAGCTGTCAAACGCCAGTGTTAGAATTCTGATTGGCTCTGCCAATGAAATCACGGTATGTAAGCGATGTGATCTCTACATCATCTGGCGGCCTATATGAAGTTCATGTAAGGTATGATCTGTGCATTCTGCCCCTTGTTCTTGACGAGGTATGATCAACTTGCAACGGCAAGAGATTACAGACATACAAATATATATATCCTACATCCTATAACGATACTAGCTGATATGTGGTATCCTTCAGGATGGTGTTTTACCAAAGTGAATATCCTTCATGTTGAGATATCCTACAGTGGTGAATGGAAGGATAGCATAGATGTCAGGAAATATATATCCATCAGGATACTATAGATGTCGGGACATATCCTTCAGGATACCATAGATGTCAAGTCATATATCCTTCAGAATACCATAGATGTCCGGATATATATCCTTCAGGATACCATATATGTCAGGATATATATATATCCTTCAGGATACTATAGATGTCAGCACATATCCTTCAGGATACCATAGATGTCAAGTCATATATATCCTTCAGGATACTATAGATGTCAGGACATATTCTTCAGGATAATATAGATATCAGGTTATATATCCGTAAGGATATCGAAGATATCGGATCCAATATCCTTCAGGATACCATAGATGTCGGGCCATATATCCTTCAGGATACTGTAGATGTCAGGATATATATCGTTCAGGATACTATAGATGTCAGGACATCCTTCAGGATACCATAGATGTCAAGTCATATATCCTAAAGGATACCATAGATGTCCGGATATATATCCTTCAGGATACTATAGATGACATGTTATATATCCTTAAGGATGTCGGGTCCAATATCCTTCAGGATACTATAGATGTCGGGACATATCCTTCAGGATACCATAGATGTCAAGTCATATATCCTTCAGGATATCATAGATGTCAGGATATATATCCTTCAGGATACCATGCTTGTCAGGATGTATATCCTTCAGGATACCATAGATGTCAGGATATATATATCCTTCAGGATACTATAGATGTCAGGACATATTCTTCAGGATAATATAGATATCAGGTTATATATCCGTAAGGATATCGAAGATATCGGATCCAATATCCTTCAGGATACCATAGATGTCGGGCCATATATCCTTCAGGATACTGTAGATGTCAGGATATATATCGTTCAGGATACTATAGATGTCAGGACATCCTTCAGGATACCATAGATGTCAAGTCATATATCCTAAAGGATACCATAGATGTCCGGATATATATCCTTCAGGATACTATAGATGACATGTTATATATCCTTAAGGATGTCGGGTCCAATATCCTTCAGGATACTATAGATGTCGGGACATATCCTTCAGGATACCATAGATGTCAAGTCATATATCCTTCAGGATATCATAGATGTCAGGATATATATCCTTCAGGATACCATACATGTCAGGATGTATATCCTTCAGGATACCATAGATGTCAGGATATATATATCCTTCAGGATACTATAGATGTCAGGACATATTCTTCAGGATACCATAGATGTCAAGTCATATATCCTTCAGGATACCATAGATGTCAGGATATATATCCTTCAGGATACTATAGATGGCAGGTTATATATCATTAAGGATATCGAAGATGTCGGGTCCAATATCCTTCAGGATACCATAGATGTCAGGCCATATATCCTTCAGGATACTGTAGATGTCCGGATATATATCGTTCAGGATACTATAGATGTTATGACATCTATCCTTCAGGATATTATAGATGGCAGGACATCCTTCAGGATACCATAGATGTCAAGTCATATATCCTTCAGGATACCATAGATGTCCGGATATATATCCTTCAGGATACTATAGATGTCAGGTTATATATCCTTAAGGATACCGAAGATGTCGGGTCCAATATCCTTCAGGATACCATAGATGGCAGGCCATATATCCTTCAGGATACTGCAGATGTCGGGATATATATCGTTCAGGATACTATAGATGTCAGGTCATATATCCTTCAGGATACTATAGATGTCAGGACATCCTGTAGGATACCATAGATGTCAATTCATATATCCTTCAGGATATCATAGATGTCAGGATATATATCCTTCAGGATACTATAGATGTCAGGTTATATATCCTTAAGGATATCGAAGATGTCGGGTCCAATATCCTTCAGGATACCATAGATGTCAGGCCATATATCCTTCAGGACACTGTAGATGTCAGGATATATATATCCTTCAGGATACTATAGATGTCAGGTCATATCCTTCAGGATACTATAGATATCAAGTCATATATCCTTCAGGATACCATAGATGTCAGGTCATATATCCTTCAGGATATAGATGTCAGGATATATATCCTTTAGGATACTATAGATGTTGGGTCGTTTATCCTTAAGGATACAAAAGAAGTCTGGTTATATTTCCTTAAGGATACCAAAGATGCCGGGTCATATATCCTTAAATATACCATATATCCTCAAGGATATCCAAGAAGTCCGGATACCATATATCCTTAAGGATACCCAAGAAGTCAGGATACCATATATCCTCAGGGATACTAGAAACGTAGGAATGTCACATATCCTTAAGGATACTTAAGTGGTACTATCCTGCAGGATACTTGTCTATTTCATATAAATCAAATTAGAAGCTGTTATATTGATAAATATCTTTAAGGATACTTCATTTTATCTATTACGAAACCAACAGAATAATAAAATCCTTTGGTATAGTTATATTCCAATTTGAATAATTAATATCCTTTAAAGAATATTCGAACCAAGATATGCCTGTTTCCGGAGATGAAACCGCAGTAAAGGTACCTTAAGTACTGCAGGTGGACCAGGTGTTGTCTTGTAAATCTGCTATCGATATTGTGTAATACTGAGAGATGTATTCTACGATTGAGTAGTCCGACCATAGGGAGATGCCAGGATTGCTTGGACGACACTACAGGATAGGGTAAGAGTTACCTATCAGGAGCTGCAGGTGGATCGTGGACTATGTAGTGCTATCCTTAGACGGCGGGAGCGGTTACATGTCTTTAGGGTATAAAAAATCAGTTGTTCAGTACTGCAGGTTGGTCATTTTAGTGATTCAGGAGAACTGGCTTAAGTGACACTGGGAATACCTTTGATATTCTACCTCGATAGAGGAAATCATGGCTCGAGTGTCCTTGAAGGAATGTTAGTATTTTCAAACCTGTAGTTATTCATTTTCTTTTGGTATAATAATTAATACAGCCTTTTTGTTACAAGCAGTGTATGATTTATTTAGGAGAGGGCTAAATTCTTTCATAGACGAGTTCAGCCACTGTACGAAATATCTACTTCATCGGGTGCTCGTGCACCATATTAAATCGGTTTACGCTCCTGTGAATTAACCCTGCGATTTGTCCAAAGATGAATCTTGTAAAATACATGTATATATAAAAGCACTTTGGAAATAGGAATATAATTACTATTCTTTGAAACTGAAAATTTGGTGTTGACTCCATCTTTAAGTAGTTTCATTTATCTACTAAGTGTAACCTTTGAAATTAAGACCCTCTGTAATGCTTTGCTGATGTATCCTCTGACTGGGTTAGAAGTGAATGACCCACCTTACCAACTCGACTTACCATGAGTATTTGGTGAATAGAGGCGAACCCATGTAACGAGCGCCTAAATGAGATAGACGTTACCATGGTGATACTATGAGAGAGAAGAGCCAGAAGTCTATGAGACGATCTGTGACCTACAGCATATGGGTGGGCTAGTGATTTCGGTCTATGGAAAGGCTCTTTTCATGTCTATGGTATTCCTACGAGGGTCGCGACACCTTACGTCACTGGTGGCAGCAAACTAACTTGATACAAGACACACTCTATCAGTCGACCAATCAGAAAAAATCGTTACATTATAATGATGGAAAACCTGGAAAACTGCTTGAGACATTAGGTCCCTTCCCATCCACACCTCCCCCTGAGAGGACGCCCCCACCCAAATCAACACGTTAACGGCAGAAATGAGACCATGTGTGCCTAGTTTTACCAACTAGCTTGTGAATTTGTGCTATAGGCCCTACACATCAAGACTTCATATTTTGTATGTGTACAGTATAGCATCCTCATTGACAGAATCCTCTACAAAACACATCTGATTTTACCGACACTCCGTTCTGATCTGTCTCAGCATCATGTGATGATGATTCAATGAGCTCAGAATAATTTTGTACACTGGTATTACAGGTCACCTTCACCATAATGTATCAATTACCATGGACTTGTACATGTATCACATTCATATTGAATGGTGATGGCTGATGAGAATATTGCCCATATGGGACAAATGGCTGGATTCCAGCGAATAAAAAGTTCATGTTATTCATAAACAACATACAATTAATAATACTATCAAATAATTATGTATATTCCTTGTCGACATCTACCTAGTATAATCCGTGGCGTGTCCTACTCCTACTCCGCTTTACTGTCCTACTCCTCCTACTCTGCTTTACTCACTGCACAGCAGGTCGCATAGGTGTGGCGCGGGATAGGGTGGGGCGAGAGACCTGGGGTTTTCACTACCTCAGATTCCATGGGCCAGGCTTGCATCCTACAGTAGAATGAGTCGACTGCGCATGCGCGATGAGTAGTGCGCGATGAGTAGTATAGAAGGGGCACGCGATCTCCCTAGTCAATATAATACAGACAATATTATGACTGAATCATGGTAACAGATATTCAAGGGTATATTTGTCTACACTAAAATGAAGGAGACCCATGATGCGTATTATATTATGTTGTAAAACTTCACTTGCTAATCTCGATTATGTTGCTTATTGGCTAAAAAAAATGAAGTTATGAAAATAAATTTAGTATGATTGCCCATTAGCCTCAAATCAGAAATATCTTCAGCAGCTAACGTTAAGTCAATCATAACAATATATAACACCATGGTATTGTTCTTTGGTTAAGAATATAATGAGATACATATACCTGTTCTTTGTGTTATTCTGTATGCAGTTCATTCTGTATGTATTTTATACATGTACGTATACCAGAAGTGGAATTGAAATTTAGAGGTAAAAACCGAACATATTTTGATTATTTTATTCACTCAGGAAATGAAGTCTTTGTTTCTAGAAGCTACATCATTTCAGACACATTCAAGTCCTCACCTGGTCAAGGGAGATAATTTTGTAAAAAAACAAAAAACAAAACAAGTATAGATCCACACTGGTGCAGACCAGAAAGTTTTATGACCTTTGATGATATTACGGTTTTTACAACAGCGTGAACTTTCAACATTAGCATATTACTTTTAGAATGACAAAGGATTTCGGATGTTCATTCCATCGCGATAGAGAATTTGTTCGGCAGTATGCTGGTCTTGTCCATTACTTCAGTTCTTGGCGAAAGGCACATTTCGGAACGGTCGCATTGATAGCTAACCCTGAAAAATTCCTTTGCCATACGAGATTGAGGGCAGTAAAACACAAAAGCATGCAACTAAATACTTCCATTTATGGGCGTGCGAGTCCGCTTGTTACACGAAATATGGAGACAGACTCTGTTTATCGTATTGGGACTACATTAGGTGTGGTGTTATATAGCTATCCAGACGGGCATTCCATTTCCTTATTCGGTCTTGGTCTTGTCTGTCAAAAATTGCAACGAACAACTGTTCGCTCAACGCTTCTTGACTAGGATTCCCGATAACTCTAACTTCTTTCGTTTCTAAAATCAATTAATTTAAATGTCTGGTTATATGCACTGAAATTCGGCTCATCCTTCCCTTGAAAATGTGCTAAATAGATGGGATTCCATGTATATTGACCATGTGATGAGGAGAATAGCTCGTTACGTATCAAATATAACAAGGGCTATATAATATATTCTATCAATTGGAAGGAGTTTATTTTCTATATATTATTTTGGAAAGTTGTACTCATTCCATGATATTTAGTAAATACTACTCAATTTCATAGTGTGGTATATAATATTTCTTTACTCGGGATGAAAAAATAATATTAATTTCAATTGTAGGTCGCTAAATTAATTTGTTAGTAAACGAGGGAAAATTATTATATGAACTGTGATTTTTGTGTGGAAAGATCATATCCCGATTTATTGGTCTACCGTTTCTGCATGTAACAAAAATAGTCGCCATATTATGGTTCTTAGTTGAGCGTGGGCTTTCATAGATAGCCGTTGACATCGTCGGATGTTCATTTCAAGGTAGCAAATACTTTGTCCAGAATTGCCCCTTTACCGTTGAAAGGATGACGAATGTCTGGGGCACCATGCACTACACCAAGACATCCCAATAGACAGGCAAATGCACTGCGGGTTCGATTCCACCTTCACAATTACTCGACTTTACAAACCTGCCCAGTGAGCTTCGCACAGATGAAATTGACATTCTTGATAGGTGTAACGCACCTGTTTTAGCAATTATTACCCGACATGTAATGCATATAACACGACATGAAATTCCATTTATCTCTCGACGAACACAATTATTCGACAAAACGGCATGCACATCCCTCCAATCAGATCGCCCTGTAAGGTAATTTGGATTACAATTCTCCCAGCCACACTTCTCGAAAGAATATATCATTCTATACTGAACCGGTCGAACGTGGTTAGAAGAAGTGTCATTTTAATCACACTGAATTGAAGAAAACAATACGCTTTTAGTTCCCTCTGAAGACATTTTTTTCTTTTCTTTCGAGGCCAAGTACAAATACGCGGAAGAGTTCGGATCGATAATTGGAGAGTGGGAATCCACTTCTGCGAGGAGGGAGGAACACATGTAAGCAATGTTCGTTTATTGTTTCGACTCGAAACACAACAATCCTATCGTCACAAACTCAATCCTCGGATTGACAGCTGTAATAAATTTGACGTCGCGGTAAATGCTCTGGTCTGTCGTGCTGGGTGATTTAAGTGTTTTTAATCTGACCAACTCGAGGACGAATACAGTGGAAATGAACATGACTTACATGAGAATAAACATTCGGCAACAATAGACAACGGTTGCTATCGAAAGACTACGCTCGAGTAAGAGCCGTAGTAATGGAAAAGACCAGCATACCGTCGAAGAAATTCTCTATTGCGATGGAATGAACATTCGAAATCCTTTGTCATTCTAAAAGTAATATGCCAATGTTGAAAGTTCACGCTGTTGTAAAAACCGTAATATTTGTGGAGCATGCTGCAGGACTTCAACATTCATGAATCTCTATATTAGCCACACAATCCCATTCTACATGATATTTTTGCTATAGCACCGATAAACTAGATCCCTTCATTTATGTGGTCTCGATCCAGGAGCTATTGGGAGCTGCAGGTTTTGTAAAAGTTAGATCCAATTATTCTGAGAGAAGGAATGAAGTCCGGCATGGTTGTTTTAAGTTAGAACTGGGCATCCTTGAAAATGTCTGACCGATTGACACATGTATCACTCTGCCGGTGGTCATTACATGCGTAATGTTTATTTCCTGAGGAATCAGCTGATATCCAATGTGGGAGGGGGGGTGTGGCCAATCACTGGCTCTGATTTTCACCACCTCTGTCATTCCACACCTTTCTGACACAGCTGAACCATAGTCTGTTTTGGTTTTTCCATTTCATCCAGTACATCCATTGTGTAACAGTCCTGTTGCATCTGATATCAGAAGTGCTGAATCCATGACCTGCAAGTTGGAATCAATTATATACATATTTGATATCAAAACTCAGTTCATTGAAAATGTTTATGGCCTTCATTATATTTCATTCTTTCGTCATACACAACAAGATGAAATCCACCATGCCAGTTCGCACCTTTTATACGTGTACTTAATAGAACTGGAACCTGACCATGTTACAAGAATTTGCAAAAGTATGAAATGAGAACTGAGTACTATGAGAACTTAATCCAATCTATGAGTGATCAATAATATGAATTGTGAAGAACGATGATGGATCTTGACTACTGGTTGGCTTGGAGTTCATGTTAGTGGCATGAGCATGATAATAATCCAGTATATCATAATCTAGAACAGGATTGTTTATATCAGTAACTTCTCTATGGAGCAATATTTTGACAAATGAAAATTAGATCACAAAAGAGAATATGTATACTGTGTTTGAGGAATATTTCTGCCTCCCCAATGGAAGGCGAAATTTGAATGAATGGTCTGTGTTGTCAGTGTGTCTGATGTTCCCCTTGCAGAGACAAGAAAATTTTCTATGTAATTTATTATTTATTGATATATTTATTGATTTTCTTTTTGTCTAATTGTCTTCTGTTCAAGTCATTTGGCATCGGTAAAACCTGAAATGTATATCATGATCTCCTTATTTCATCTAGCGATAGTGTCTGTTTGGTTCCAGATCACAGGGCTGAACAAGGCATGTGAAATGTAATCATATGGCAAATAAATGCCCAGTGGTATGTCCAGGGCTTAAAACTATAAAAAAAAATTGGGAAAGGTTCCATCCATGCTATCAGTCAAAAATCTCAATAATGTAGGCCTACATCATGTGGAATGTAGACACTCATTTGTTTCAGCTACAATTCAGAATAAGTTTTCAGAATATTATCAGGTTTTAACAAGCAAATTATTCTTCATCAACAAGTGTCACAGCACACAATGTGGATGTCACTAAACTGTTGGGATAAATGAAAAGAAAAGTATATGTATATTATTTATCAGCTTTATTAAGTAAGTTTACAGACTCACGCAGGTAGATCAATTGGGTGCTTCTGCAAAATCAAACCATTATTCAACTGCCAAATGCCAAGATAAATAGCCCCCCCCCCCCGGAAATATAATTTATCAGCAAAATTTAGAATAACTGTTTTTAAACAACCAGGATGGTGGATATTATCAACTGAAAGAAAAAAAGTATCAGAAAAATCAGGGCATCGTCGATAGTGCTGATTGTCTTCCAGTCAGTCACTCAGTCAGTTTCATATGCAACAACAACAACTTCGATTATTTGGTTGGCTTCGACATAGGTCATCAACCGACAAATACTTTACGATATATAGAAATGACGGGTGGTGTACTATGAATCATTGAGTTGTAATGACATCAAATGGCGACAATAAACTTACCAGGAAAACGGCAAAAAATCGCATTGTTCATCTCTGCAAGATGGAGGGCCCCCATGTTAAATCTCCTGGTGGATGGGAGGTGGAGCCCGACTACAGAAGCAAGGCCCATTGCAATGCATTGCAATGGGGAACCCCATTATTTCAATTGTGTCCAACAAAAGTGCGTCAAAATTTCGTCGGGAACCATGGCAATCCCTATTGAAAATCCTATGAGTCGTGGGTTCCCCATATGACAATTATTCTGGAGATTTCACGTTGCTCTCCTAGACCTCCGTCTGATCGACGGAGGTAAAAAGAAAGCCTGGTGTCACGTTATACTGGACTACCACGGTGGCGGCGGCAGACAAGGCTACCACCGTGACGGCGGCGGACAAGGTTACCACGGTGACGGCGGCGGACGAGCTGACAACAATAACCACGATATTCCGGCTCCGCACAACTAGAGACCCCGCGAGGGAGAAAAATATTGGCTTGGAATATAAACGGTCTAACCCAAGAGAAAAAAATCGGATAATGACCTAACTGATATATTAAAGGATTATGATATCATTTTTCTGAGTGAATCGTGGTGTAGTAAATCTTCAAAAGTGAAACTAAACGGCTACCAGGAAATCAACTTATACAGGAAATCTATTCATAAAAGAGCCCGTAGGAAAAGTGGGGGTATATTAATATACTGTAGAGATCAACTATTTAAAGGTTTCCGTCGGGTTAAAGTTAAAAATGATTTTTATGCTTGGTATGAATTGGACAAGACGGTGTTCGGTTTAGAAACAAATGTTTTATTGTGCTTCGCTTATATACCACTAGAACAATCCACCATATACAATATTCATCAGTTTAATATCTTTGATGAGCTGCAATCGGATATTACAAAATTTAATGACACTGGATCTACATTGATAATTATCGGGGACTTAAATGCAAGAACAGGAGAAAAGCCAGACTTCATTGAAGTGGATGGATATTTACCAAATCACGACCCAGATGATTTTATCCCAGATACTCAAACTGTGCGTGTTTCTATGGACAATGGTCTGAACAGTTATGGACATAAATTATTAGAAATGTGTAAATCATACGACATTAGAATAGGTAACGGCAGAATTGGTGAAGATGCAAATATAAGCAAATATGCATTTCATGGACCACGTCGGCGTAGTGTTATTGACTGTATCTTAAAGAAGCTTCGTTTTCATATATTTCAAATTTGACTGTACAAGAACTAACTCCCTTTTCAGAGCATTGTTCTATCGAAATAGAACTGAACAATGTTTAATCTGAACCTTGATCAATCTTTTCTATGAGGTAAATAGATCTAAATGGGATCCCAACTTTGCGGATTTATTTTTAGATAGTCTGTACGAAATGAAAGATAGATTATATGAGGATGTAGTAAATATTGATAAAACAATGGATATTGATGTGTACGTAGGGAAGTTTACAAAAGTCATTGATAATATTTGTTCACCACTTTTCAATAAGAGGCGCACCATACAGAATAAGCGGACAATATTTTCGGAGGCAACCACCCAAAATAAAGCTCCATGGTTTGATAATGAATGTACAAAAAGGAGAGCAGATTATAGAAATTCTCTTCATATTTATAATAGAACCCAATTTGATTCAGATTTATCAATTATGTTATTTAAAAAAGCACAATACAAACGTCATTGTAGAAAGATGAAATACGAGAATAAACGAAGAATTTCAATAGAGCTTAATAATCTAAGGAAAAAAGACCCTAAAGATTTTTGGAAATATTTTCGTAAGAAAAAATCTTATTCTGGTAATCAAATAAGCCCGCAAAAATTCTACGAGCACTTTAAATCTTTACATTCGGCAGGGAATAAAACGACAGTGCCCGAAGATGTTACTGGTAACATACATTTTGAAGCTATTTACGACGAGTTAGACGAAGAAATAACTCTATATGAAGTGCTAGCGACAATTGATAATCTTAAACTTGACAAAGGCTCCTGGTATTGATAAAATATTGAACGAATATTTAATAGTGGGAAAAGATATCCTCGCACCGATACTTTGTAAGCAATTTAATGCTGTTCTAGATTCTGGTTATTTTCCCAAATCTTGGTGTGAAGGAGTTATTTTATCGATTTTTAAAAAAGGGGATGCTGCTGATCCATCTAATTATAGAGGCATCACCCTCATGATTACGGTCTCTAAGGTTTTCACAGGGATACTTAATAATCGTCTAAAACAATGGTCAGTTAATTACGACAAAATTTCAGACGCACATTTGGTTTCAAAAAGGTAGTGGTACTGTTGCCGCCATTTTTGCTTTGCATGGTTTGATCAATAGTTTTTTATCAAGAGGAAAACGACTATTCTGTGTATTCGTTGATTATAAACATGCTTTTGATAGTGTTTATAGAGAGGGACTATGGTTCAAACTATTCAGATATGGAGTACGGGGCAAAGTACTGAACATTTTAAAACCCATGTATAGCACTGTTAAATCACAAGTTTCTCACTTGGGTACACTTACGGATTCTTTTGTTTGTAATCTTGGGCTGAGACAAGGAGAAGTCTTGTCGCCAATTTTACTTTGTTTATTCATTGAGGACTTGAAAATGAGCTTGAGTTCCTGTGACACTGGTATAAGTTTAGGGGACGTAACTCTGTTTTTGCTTTTATATGCAGACCACCTTGCGTTAATGTCGGACACTTTGGACGGATTGCAAAAACAATTAGACGGCCTAAAGTGTGGGGTTTAAGCGTAAACATTCCCAAAACAAAAGCTATGACATTTCGGAAAGGTGGGTTTTTATCTAAATCTGTGAAATTAACATATAATGGACATGATATTGAATTAGTTGACGATTTCAATTATCTTGGGTTGGTATTTACAAGTTATGGGAGATTTTCCAAAACACAGAAAAATCTTGCTGAAAATATATGTTTATATGTTAATTTCACAGATTTAGATCGCGGGCATTGGGAGCGATGATGTCCAAAGTGAAAGCAAGTAGCTTGATGCCAAATCACGTAACATTCCTATTTGACAGCTGCGTTAAGTCAATTTTAGAATACGCTTGTGATGTGTGGGGGTTTTCACAAGGCTGAAGCGATAGAACGTGTTCATCTTAAGTGTTGTAAAAATCTGCTTGGGATAAAATTGTCAACCTCTAGCGCAGTTGTATACGGAGAACTGGGAAGGATGCCATTAAGATTCAATCGATTAAAGAGAATTTTAAAATATTAGTTTAAAGTTAGAAATACAGAAAATGTAATAATTCATACTGTATACAACGAGCTCTGTTATCAATCCGATAGGGCTGAAAATTGGGTAACGTTAGTAAAGAACACTTTGGGGAAATTTGGCTTTAATGAGGTGTGGCTATATCCAGATTCTGTGAATGTACCGGTATTTTTGAAAACTTTTTCAAGACGGATTAAAGATTGTTATATAACTGAATGGCTGGAATGTATTGAAAGATCACCTAAAACATTCTACTACAGATGGTATAAACAGAACTTAGAATCTGAAAAATAACTATGTATTTTAGCAAATATTAAACATCGAATGGCCCTATGCCGTTTGAGAACATCGGCTCATCAGCTAAAAATAGAAACTGGTCGATATAGTAATAACCAGGTAGCGAGTATGAACAGGATATGTGAAATGTGTGATAGGATCGACGTTGAAGACGAATACCATTTCGTGATTATTTGTCCTGCATACAAAGATCTTCGCAACAACTTAATCAAACCTCATTATTGGAAAAAACCAAGTGTGTGTAAATTTACTGAGTTGATGTCTATAAATAACAAAACTCTGTGTAACTTGGGGAAATTTGTATATATGTATATGAAAAGGCGAGCTAACTCCTTCCTCGTAAGTATTTAGTATTGAATTTTCTGTATGTAATTGGCCACTCCGACCACCGTTGTACCATGTTTAGTATGTTGTGACGCAAGTTTTGCCGACGCGAAGAAAGATTGATTGATAAATGAGGAACCGGTTCTACACTCGACCGGCTAACACCGTGTACCAAACACATTCACATTAATCAACCAGTATATCACAGAGTGATCCGAAAGAAAACGGGGGTCATACGATCCAGCAGGGATGGCAATATTTGACAGATTTGAGACTCTGGTTACCGAAAAATCACTAAAACAATCAATGCTCTCGTAAGGCACCAGACAGTAGACCACAACAGAGTGACCCCGACTTGACACATATGTAAAATCATTTTGTAAACAAGTCCTCCCGTTAAGAATACAAAAATTACAATTAATGAGAAAATCTATCAACTTTTTACAGGTTGTGTCGTGGAAAACCACAGAGTACAGGTGCGTTCGTTTCTAAGAAGCGCAGATATTCCCGAACTTATATAATAATACACACTACAGAAAATTGTACATTTAACATGTATGTTAAATGTATGGTGCAGAAATGTGAGAGTCCAAAATTTCCATTCATTTATAATACATTTCCTATATGGTGTAATTAGATATTTATAATAATTTAACTGTACAGTGCAGCTTGGAGAGTCCCTAATTTCAGCTATATGACATAACCCTGTGGAATGTTTGGGGTGTACATTGATTTGATTGGTTGCAAATGGGGGATGAGCCGCCGTAGTGAATATGTAGTTTTACTTACATTTGATACCCTGGTGAACGGTCGCATTCACAGACATTTGACTAGTAGGTTGAGAAAAATTAAATGATTGCATTCACTTAACATTTGAATACCATACTGAGCCTATTGATTATGGTATAGTTTAGTTATATTTATCCCGTGTGATGAAGGATTTTATATAGTCGGATTTAAAATAAATTCCAGTCCGTTCGTATATAAGCAAATAAAAATATCTGCCATAGCTTCGCCATATAGTGGCCAGGTCATTGGCATATGGACATGATGTATGCAACCAACTTGTGATATATGCTTGTACATACGAGTCTTCCATATACGTGTAATGTACGGTGAAATCAATGGTTTTTATCTACATTTCCCTGGGATTATTAAATCTGTATATTTCTGAAACATTTCCTATATGGATGACGAGTTGGTGAAATTGAACATAAAACGTATGAACCTGCTAGGTTTCATGTAATGGCATTTTCGTATTTCATTATATTTGCAACGTGCACTACATAGATGTTAAATATGACTATTTGCATATGTTACACATGGATATGATAGATGGGTGTTTGATAATATTTTCTAGATTATACAAACGTGTGCAAATTGCAGCATTTGAAACCAATGAAAGGTGCTCGCACATACGGATGATTACACGTTTAATAGCATATACAAATCTATTTGGCATGTAATTTTCTAGGATGGTCATTCGATTCTTGTCGGTTTCATAAACGTATATCAATGTAAATACTATGAAACACATGCATCTCTAATGTTTGTTCATCATAAGTGTGACATCTTATTGTATGTAAGCCAGGGATTGAGGAGTTGGTATTTATTTTATTTGTTCAGCATGTTTTGTCGAGGCGCAAAATTGGATAACCGATATATAGCCATGCATCTGGTTCCTTCATTACATGATGACGCAACTTCGTATTCGGGCACTACCGCTATGTTAGTCTCCCTGCAAACTTCCATCCGCCGTTGAAAGTCCAGATCTACGGAAAACAGATCTACAATAGTCGCTTCCGATCTTGGTGATAGAGAGCATACTTTCAGATCTCGTGTGTATCATAATTGTAAAATCCATTAACTACGCAAAAGAAATCTACCCATCTCCGTTTTCCCTATACATCCAGTCGGTGAGAGACTTGTGTCTGATTAAAGCAGAAAACGATGTGTGGGTGGTGATTCGTCTCTATTAGAAGAATGATAATTCCTTCATACTATGATCACGTCACATTCTGTCGCTCGAATCCACTCGGGAAACGAAGTGCTGTAACCATCATGTCGTCACCTTGGTGGGTAGCCCGTAATGTAACGGTTGCGCTGCAGGGACCCGGCTATAAATGACAGAAGCGCGGACCTCAGCGAATACCAGTACAAATGTTCGGCAGCTCTCATGGCGACTGGTCCGATTTGTGCTTCTTCCGACGTACATTTTCCGTTCTAAATGTTGACTGTTTTAGTTCATCATGTGCCCGTTGTCTACCTGTTGATACGTCCATATTTCGTCAAACATATGCGTATAAAAAAAATCCACCAAAAGACTCCCGATCGTCTCGTATCATGTAAATAGGCGTCAAACTGAACGATTTCAATTCTGTTTTCGACATATTTTTACATACTAAGTGGCATGGTGAGAGCGAATGTGGATTTTTTTCCATGTTTAAATTTTAGTGGACAGATGGATAAACCCCTGTAGTAATATTCAGCACTATTGATATGAAAATTGACAGCTATAAAGTCGAAAAATCTATCGAAAATGAAACACAATATGCCTTGCTTTCGGGGCGTCGCAGGCGGCATGCAATCTTCAATCCAACCTTCCAACAGCCTTATGCCAGGGCCGTAGCTCAAATTGTATGGACATTGTCTTGAATCATCAGCTGCATTTATCTTCAATCCGATCACCATCCCACCATTAATACACAACGTTTTAGTACCGATCTGCCTTCCCCGATGGGTAAACTCCATATCCCAAGTTCACTTCGGACACATGATGACTATTACAAAGATTTATTTAAAACTATCACCCCAAAGACGTCGAGAGAGATTAAAAAAGACTAAACTGTTGGTCCATTGCCATTTTGTCCTGGTATACCGGGTCCGAGAGGAGCGTCGCGCACACACTTCCCCTGGCTAACATTTTCTCTTCGGACATTTCCCCTCATGGACTGTTTACTTTTCCTGTATTTCATTTTACTAGTTTGAGCATAGTTTTCCTGTTTTTTTGTTGTTTTTTTTTACTTATTAAAATATGTATTTTCAACAAAAAAGTTCATATTTTCACATAAATGTATGCCGAACTTAATGTCTGTTTTGCCGCCTCAATATTTATATTTGTATGTAATTTCTGAGAGGGCACGTAAGTTGATTAGAACTTCCCCCAAATTTTATTGCTATTATTGAGGTAATCAAATCTGTTTTAACTAAGAAAGTCTAATGCTAAATTCCGAAATATACTATCAGAATGCAGTGGCCATTTTCCCCAGTCGCCCTATTCCCCACAATATGATTAGGTATTGTACAGTGTCAATGTTTTACTTATTTTGAAAAGAATTTTTTGCTGCCGACTAGTACTTTTCCCCCGAATAATATGGGAATTAACTGTTTAGGTTTTACTGTATTCTGTTAAACATGATCTGGATGCATCTGTATTAAATCATGGTTAAGCTTTAATGGCCCCGGTATTTCTGCTGCTGTCAATGATAGAATGATAGAATGATAGGCCTACATCTTCCCATCTGGGTTGAACCAAACTGAAAGACTACATTATTATGTAATCTTCATTCAGTCGTCGACGGTGTACCGTACTTGGTGTTTGCTTATGGGGGATTAGTCATGTTTATGGGGGATTAGTTCAGTTGGCAATTATTAGATTTTGTCATTCTTATCTGGGTTCCCAGCTTAAAATATGCTGGAACAAAATAATCTCAAAATAAATATCTCCCGACCAGGGCCTAAAGGAGGTACATGGGAATGGGTTCATGGTCTCAAATTGTTGGTGTATTAGAAATAGGCCGGG
>JAVTVY010001600.1:0-34280 GCA_036873755.1 Hanleya hanleyi | reverse complement strand
TTCGTATCCGTGAATGTCCGTGTACGTCTGTTCGAAGTGATAACGTCCTAACGCTTTGTTGGATTCTTCCGAAATTCGGAATATGCATACCTTGCGACAAGATGCCAGTCTGTATTACATCTCAGCAACATCTGCCTGAAGGTGGCGCCACTGGTTCTTCTTTGTGTCCGTGGATGTTAGTGTACGTCCGTGCATGTCTGTTCGAAGCGATAACTTTCTAACGCTTTGTTGGATTCTTCCGAAATTCAGCATTCGCATTCCTTGTGACAAGAGGCCAGTCCGTATTGCATTTCAGCAACATCTGCCTGAAGGTGGCGCCACTAGTTCTTGCTTTTTTGCATCCGTGGATGTCCGTGTACGTCCGTGCATGTCTGTTCAAAGCGATAACTTCCTAAAGTTTTGTTGGATTCTTCCAAAATTAGAATACGCATTCCTTGTGACAAGACGCCAGTCCGTATTACATTTCAGCAACATCTGCCTGAAGGTAGCGCCACTGGTTCTTGCTTCTTTGAGTCCGTGGATGTTCGTGTACGTCCGTGCATGTCTGTTCGAAGCGATAACTTCCTAACGCTTTTGTTGGATTCTTCCGAAATTCAGCATTCGCACTCCTTGCGACAAGAGGCCAGTCCGTATTGCATTTCAGCAACATCTGCCTGAAGGTGGCGCCACTAGTTCTTGCTTGTTTGCATCCGTGGATGTCCGTGTACGTCCGTGCATGTCTGTTCGAAGCGATAACTTCCTAAAGTTTTGTTGGATTCTTCCAAAATTAGAATACGCATTCCTTGTGACAAGACGCCAGTCCGTATTACATTTCAGCAACATCTGCCTGAAGGTATCGCCACTGGTTCTTGCTTCTTTGAGTCCGTGGATGTTTGTGTACGTCCGTGCATGTCTGTTCGAAGCGATAACTTCGTAACGCTTGTTGGATTCTTCCGAAATTCAGCATTCGCATTCCTTGTGACAAGAGGCCAGTCCGTATTGCATTTCAGCAACATCGGCCTGAAGATGGCGCCACTGGGTCAAAATAGATTTTTTTTTCGTGTACATCTGTTCGAAGCGATAACTTCCTAATGCTGTGTTGGATTATTCCGAAATTTGGAATACGCATTCCCTGCAACAGGATGCCAGTCCGTATTGCATTTCAGCAACATCTGCCTGAAGGTGGCACCACTGAGTTTCTCTTCTTCTTTTCCGTTCCAGTCAAAACGGGCCTTCAATTTTGCTATATGAAATCATTCTATTCCACATCATATGATTTACCCTAAAGCTTTTGCATGAACCATATTTTATTTCAGAAGTATAATGTGAAATAACTGAATCCCTGATTTTTGAATTTCGTGTCATCTTAAACGAAGGACAACATTTCCTTCAATTTTGCTAACGAATAATTGTATTGCACATCATATGATTTACCCTGAAGCTTCTGCATGAATCATTTGTGTCCACACATGTATATTACTATATTAATTACAACTGTGTTCCTAATGTTTGGGTGCACACTGTGCATATGATCAATTTCCTGAATTCAACTGAATTTAACCTTGCCGGTCTTCAGACTGACAGATGATGGCATGCAGTTGTCAGTGCAGTTGTTCATGTACAGGGAGCTTTCTATGAATGAGTTGCAACCCCAAAAGGCTTAAAATTTATCAGGCACAGACCCATGTTTTTACCCCTCGGCCAATTTTGGCCATGGGGTATTGTCATCATCTTGTACGTCCGTCTGTCCGTTCGTGAGGGAGATAGCCGGAAAACTGTTCCGCTGATGAATTCCAAATTTGGTATGCTTATTTACCTAGTCAAGGACCAGAAGCCTATAGAATTGGGACCTGATTGGGTGGGAACCTTAATAGCAGCCATTTCATGCAAAATGGATAATGATCCATATCTCGGAAACCATTCAACTGTTCAATACGAAATTTGATATACATCATCGATACATCAAGCAACTTAAACCGAATTACCAAACAGGCTTTTCTGATTAGCTGGGAACCCTGGAGGCCATCTTTAATTCATGCGAAATCGATAATGATAGCCTACATATCTCGGTTACCATTCAATTGTTTTATATGAAGGTTGGTACATGTATATATCATCGATACATCCAGATACTTTGAATCGGGACCTGATTGACTGAAAACCTTGGTGGCCATCTTCAATTTAGGCAAAATCATTAATGATCTCTATCTGTGATTCCGTTGGAGTGCTCAGTGTAAAATTTGGTATACATCATTGATGCATCAAGAGACTTACGATGAATGACAGATCTGGTTTCTCTGATTGGGCGGAAATCTTGGCGGCCATCTTTAATTTATTCAGAATCTTTAATGATGTTTATCTCTGATACCATTCAAATGATATACGAAACTTGATTTACAGCATCGATGTATGAAGAGACTTGCATTAATGAATAACCACATTAGTTCCTCTGAGTGACGGGAAGGATGGGCAACCATCTTTAATTTATGTAAAATCATTAATGATCTCTATCTCTGACACTGTTCAAATGCTCAATGTAAAATTTGGTATACATTATCGATGTATCATCTCGGTTACTTCTACACGATGTGCCTAGGATACAGTACTATACTATACACAATTTTTTGTAATTCAGCATCGCAGAAAACCACCATCGATTGCGTTTTCATGGTAAAAGGGTTAGGAAAGAACTAAAAATACACTTCAATGCAGAGTGATTTTGATTGATGCCAGAAATCGCTCAGAACGCTTCTTCGGCGATCTAGACCCCAGGAGCATCTGGGGCCTGGGCGGCCCCTGGATCCTCACCTAAAGTGCAATGATAGTGGCCGTACCACTTTGAATTTGCTTCCGACGCTCCCTGTATTAACAGACAGTGTCAACGTACTGTTCCAGCTGTCTCCCGTTCAGTGATTGGTCATTCGACCCCGCCATTTTAAACTAATACGAGCATTTTCATTGGATCACTATTAGATAAGACCCACCCCAATCTTCATACACACCCACGTGACTGTCTCAGTTGACTGATGACATAGCGCGGCCTCGTTTTTGATTTCAAAATCTGCCGTCTAACTGAGAAAATGTTGTTGTTGCTGCATCAGCCGATCATTGGCCCCCTGTAGAAGATACATGTACTATAGGCTAATACATGTAGGCTACCATGCCATGAGATGATGCTTGGGATTGCATTTCGCTCACTTGCACCTACAGGTGGCGACAACTGGTGGCAAATTTAAAATTTGGTTTCCGAGCAACAGGTTGATGCCTTCAGCTTCTCGTCAAATTTGGTTTGCAGATAATGCCTTGAGATGTCACTTGGGGATGCTTCTCGGTGCTTCACTGCATGGAAATTATATCACAGAAGCAATCAACTTTCAGTCAATCGTTCTGAGTTGATCTTAAAACTTGGGAAGGCAGAAAGACCCTTCCACATCCAACGCCTATGAAGCAGCAGTTGCCTCCCTCATGTATATCCCCTGAGACCAACAATGCTAAAAAATATTGCTGCCATTTCGGCGGGGGACCTAGCATCTTCTGGCTGCTTGTTTTTGTCCCCCGCCGCAACGCGGCCGGGAACTTCAAAATGGTTCTTGCTTCTTTGTGTCCGTGGATGTCCGTCCATGTCTGTTCGAAGCGATAACTTCCTAACGCTTTGTTGGATTCTTTCGAAATTTGGAATATGCATTCCTTGCGGCAAGGCGCCAGTCCGTATTGCATTACAGCAACATCTGCCTGAAGGTGGCGCCACTAGTTCTTGCTTCTTTGCGTATGTGGATGTCCGTGTACGTCCGTGCATGTCTGTTCGAAGCGATAACTTTCTAACGCTTAGTTGGATTCTTCCGAAATTCGGCATACGCATTCCTTGCGACAAGACACCAGTCCGTATTGCATTTCAGCAACATCTGCTTGAAGGTGGCGCCACTAGTTCTTGCTTCTTCGTATCCGTGAATGTCCGTGTACGTCTGTTCGAAGTGATAACTTCCTAACGCTTTGTTGGAATCTTCCGAAATTCGGAATATGCATACCTTGCGACAAGATGCCAGTCTGTATTACATCTCAGCAACATCTGCCTGAAGGTGGCGCCACTGGTTCTTACTTCTTTGTGTCCGTGGATGTTCGTGTACGTCCGTGCATGTCTGTTCGAAGCGATAACTTCCTAACGCTTTGTTGGATTCTTCCGAAATTCAGCATTCGGATTCCTTGCGACAAGAGGCCAGTCCGTATTGCATTTCAGCAACATCATGAAGGTGGCGCCACTAGTTCTTGCTTCTTTGCATCCGTGTATGTCCGTGTACGTCCGTGCATGTCTGTTCGAAGTGATAACTTCCTAAAGTTTTGTTCGATTCTTCCAAAATTAGAATACGCATTCCTTGTGACAAGACGCCAGTCCGTAGTACATTTCAGCAACATCTGCCTGAAGGTAGCGCCACTGGTTCTTGCTTCTTTGAGTCCGTGGATGTTCGTGTACGTCTGTGCATGTCTGTTCGAAGCGATAACTTCCTAACGCTTTGTTGGATTCTTCCGAAATTCAGCATTCGCATTCCTTGCGACAAGAGGCCAGTCCGTATTGCATTTCAGCAACATCGGCCTGAAGGTGGCGCCACTGGGTCAAAATATATTTTTTTTTCCGTGTACATCTGTTCGAAGCGATAACTTCCTAATGCTGTGTTGGGTTATTCCAAAATTCGGAATACGCATTCCTTGCAACAGGACGCCAGTCCGTATTGCATTTCAGCAACATCTGCCTGAAGGTGGCACCACTGAGTTTCTCTTCTTCTTGTCCGTTCCAGTCAAAATGGGCCTTCAATTTTGCTATATGAAATCATTCTATTCCACATCATATGGTCAATTCCATTGTGACGGGCGCTACATTCAGAGTATATTCCTGATATTGTAATATGCCAGATTTGCACACTACTGCTCCAATATAACTAACATTCTTCAAACAGTTAAAGATCATGTAGGAGTGTAAAGTAATATAAAAAATTTGAAAGAATGTGAATGACCAATCAAAATCACAGACAATTTGCATAACGTGACGGGCGCTACAGGGATTTCCCTCCATTTGTGCGGTTAGTATGGAAACTTCCAAATCCCTGTGATTTCTCAAATGATTTTAACTTCTTATCAGTATGGCATAGTAAGGTACTGAGTACTGATTCTTTGTTGAAGAACAGTTTGCCCCATCTCTTATTATCTGCTAACATGAATTTGAAAATTCCAGTGTGACGGGCGCTACATATTTTGTGACAGGCGCTACGCCCTCTGAAACAGAATGGGCTAGGTCCTATAAATCCTATAATAAGACAATGACAACTCGATGGTTAAGTGTCCAATTGTTTATTTCAATATTCTCTGAAATATTCACCAAGAATAAGACACATTATGCCATCATTCCAATTGATTTAATGTGCTATTTCATCAAGCAACAAATATGATCTTCACGACATGTTGTATCCAGATGATATGGCAGATGACACACCTTTCTTACCAACATTAAGTTTCTTTGAAAAATCCTGATAAAGAAAGATCCAGTTCGAAGGTTAGAACTTACACTGGGGAGGGCCATAATGCAGTAATATAAAGATGATGGCACCCCCAGGCCTGGTACATGTAGCTAGGGTTAAGACCAGATCCCACCTGTAGCTTATTCTGTTGGAAGCACTGAATTGCAGAGTTTACTCGTGATGTCGTTGTCAGTAAGAGTTCGATGCACACCTTCACGACATCTTTGAAAGAATTAAGAAATGAGTTTTGACTGTGTGAAAATATTTGTTGGGGCAGTTCATCATGTAAGGATCTTCAAACCGGGGACACCGTGTGCAATACAGCTTGTCAGGTAGCTTTTCCAGGTTCAACAAAGGTTCCCTGCATGTAGCCATCTATTGTGTTTTCCTTATGTGACAAATAGGCCATTTGGCACTGCCACTTCAACATCATATGATAATGAGCTAACATGTGACCAAAAGCTTGAGTAAAGTGAAAACCAATCATCAAAATGAGCTGTGACTGCATCAAAATCCAAAGGTGAAATGGCCAGTATAAAGCTCGCAACCAGGAAAAGAGGAAATCACTGATGGCAATCATACATGTATATGGGCCAATAATATTAATATCTCTACGTCTAGTCAGGCATGCATCACTCATGACAGTGGCTTCATGATAAACAATGTTGCAATTTTGAGTGCAACTGGTTCAGCTGGATCCTAGGGCCTCGTGTACTAAATGTGACGGGCGCTACATCAGAGGCCGTAGCGCCCGTCACGATGAAATCCGTAGCGCCCGTATTAATATCTCTACGTCTAGTCAGGCATGCATCACTCATGACAGTGGCTTCATGCCTGATAAACAATGTTGCAATTTTGAGTGCAACTGGTTCAGCTGAATGCTAGGGCCACATGTACTAAATGTGACAGGCGCTACATCAGAGGCTGTAGCGCCCGTCACGATGAAATCTGTAGCGCCTGTCACGCTAATTAGCTTGGTTAATTAGTAACTGCTAAAATTAAATCTGGCTAATATAGTTGGTACTCGAGCACTAATAGAAGAAAAGGGATTCATGTTATTTTATGGCCCTTTATTTTATCAGCACATTAAAAATTAGTAGAATATTGTGACGGGCGCTACAACACGACAGTAACGTTTATTATTGGACATACGATTTAATAAAAATATCCAGTGCCTGTTCTGATGACAAATATCAGAGCAAGAGGTGGCTGTTTAACCGAATATTGCAAACAACCTAAGATTAAATGCATTTATGTACAAATTTCCACAAAAAACAGTTATACAGTAAAAAATCCGTATCAGGCTAAATTATTTCAGTAGATGTAGGGGGCGCCACCTGGCCCATGGGCGATTGAATGCATATTTCCCGACTTGTTTCTGAAAGCATGGAGCATATACTACATATATGTATATAGGTTATTATAAAATATCCAATTAAAAAATTGCCACTTTGGTTTAATTTTACGTGGAATTGACCATATGATTTACCCTAAAACTTTTGCATGAACCATATTTTATTTCAGAAGTATAATGTGAAATAACTGGCGGGGAAATCCCCGCAGTACTGAATCCCTGATTTTTGAATTTCGTGTCATCTTAAACGAAGGACAACATTTCCTTCAATTTTGCTAACAAATAATTGTATTGCACATCATATGATTTACCCTGAAGCTTCTGCATGAATCATTTGTGTCCACACATGTATATTACTATATTAATTACAACTGTGTTCCTAATGTTTGGGTGCACACTGTGCATATGATCAATTTCCTGAATTCAACCTTGCCGGTCTTCAGACTGACAGATGATGGCATGCAGTTGTCAGTGCAGTTGTTCATGTACAGGGAGCTTTCTATGAATGAGTTGCAACCCCAAAAAGGCTTAAAATTTATCAGGCACAGACCCATGTTTTTACCCCTCGGCCAATTTTGGCCATGGGGTATTGTCATCATCTTGTACGTCCGTCTGTCCGTACGTCCGTTCGTGAGCGAGATAGCCGGAAAACTGTTCCGCTGATGAATTCCAAATTTGGTATGCTTATTTACCTAGTCCAGGACCAGAAGCCTATAGAATTGGGACCTGATTGGGTGGGAACCTTAGCAGCCATCTTTAATTTCATGCAAAATGGATAATGATCCATATCTCGGAAATCATTCAACTGTTCAATACGAAATTTGATATACATCATCGATACATCAAGCAACTTTCAACGAATTACCAAACAGGCTTTTCTGATTAGTTGGGAACCCTGGAGGCCATCTTTAATTCATGCGAAATCGATAATGATAGCCTACATATCTCGGTTACCATTCAATTGTTTTATATGAAGGTTGGTATATATCATCGATACATCCAGATACTTTGAATCGGGACCTGATTGACTGAAAACCTTGGTGGCCATCTTTAATTTAGGCAAAATCATTAATGATCTCTGATTCCGTTGGAGTGCTCAGTGTAAAATTTGGTATACATCATTGATGCATCAAGAGACTTACGATGAATGACAGATCTGGTTTCTCTGATTGGGCGGAAATCTTGGCGGCCATCTTTAATTTATTCAAAATCTTTAATGATGTTTATCTCTGATACCATTCAAATGTTCTATACGAAACTTGATTGACAGCATCGATGTATGAAGAGACTTGCATTAATGAATAACCACATTAGTTCCTCTGAGTGACGGGAAGGATGGGCAACCATCTTTAATTTTTGTAAAATCATTAATGATCTCTAACTCTGACACTGTTCAAATGCTCAATGTAAAATTTATCGATGCATCATCTCGGTTACTTCTACACGATGTGCCTAGGATAAAGTACTATACTATACACAATTTTTTGTAATTCAGCATCGCAGAAAACCATCGATTGCGTTTCCATGGTAAAAGGGTAAGGAAAGAACTAAAAATACACTTCAATGCAGAGTGATTTTGATTGACGCCAGAAATCGCTCAGAACACTTCTTCGGCGATCTAGACCCCAGGAGCATCTGGGGCCTGGGCGGCCCCTGGATCCTCACCTAAAGTGCAATGATAGTGGCCGTACCACTTTGAATTTGCTTCCGACGCCCCCTGTATTAACAGACCGTGTCAACGTACTGTCCCAGCTGTCTCCCGTTCAGTGATTGGTCATTCGACCCCGCCATTTTAAACTAATACGAGCATTTTCATTGGATCACTATTAGATAAGACCCACCCCAATCTTCATACACAACCACGCGACTGTTTCAGTTGACTGATGACATAGCGCGGCCTCGTTTTTGATTTCAAAATCTGCCGTCTAACTGGGAAAATACTGTTGTTGCTGCATCAGCCGATCATTGGCCCCCTGTAGAAGATACTATAGGCTAATACATGTAGGCTACCATGCCATGAGATGATGCTTGGGATTGCATTTCGCTCACTTGCACCTACAGGTGGCGACAAATTTAAAATTTGGTTTCCGGGCAACAGGTTGATGCCTTCAGCTTCTCGTCAAATTTGGTTTGCAGATAATGCCTTGAGATGTCACTTGGGGATGCTTCTCGGTGCTTCACTGCATGGAAACTATATCACAGAAGCAATCAACTTTCAGTCAATCGTTCTCAGTTGATCTTAAAACTTGGGAAGGCAGAAAGACCCTTCCACATCCAACGCCTATGAAGTAGCAGTTGCCTCCCTCATGTATATCCCCTGAGACCAACAATGCTAAAAAATATTGCTGCCATTTCGGAGGGGGACCTAGCATCCTCTGGCTGCTTGTTACATTAACCGTGAATAAAAATGACTAGATTAAAGAAAATATCTCACTGCAAGTCATCCACACCGTCATTTAGTAGGAATGAGTTGCAGCAGAATCAACTCAACTTTCCCTCACTCAATGATAGTCAATTTATCCACTAAACTCGCATTCAAGAAATTTTGTTGGGGAAGCAATCTAGGTGAGCTGCACCAGGCATGCAAAGAAACCATTCTCTCTCGATAATGCCTAAAAGTGACCAGGAAAAAGTTTTCAACAGAGAATTGAGTACTTGCTTCTAAAATCTAATACTTCTGCCAGAGGTTACCATGGTGATTGAGTTTTTATTCTGAATTTGTTACCGAATACTGGTACCATTGGTAAAGGGTTGTTACCGAATACTGGTACCGTTGGTAAAGGATGATAAAATTCCTGCATTACTCCCATGACTGAATTCCTTTGCTTTGTTTGGTGTGCTTTAGTGAAACTCACAAAAGTTATTTGTGGGTAAAAATTAAATAATCATTGTTATCAAGAGCATTGTGAATATATTATGATCATATATGTGTATATTTGCTTTCAAGGTTAGTCACACACAGGCTGCAGAATTATACTTAATAATAAGAATTTCTTCTTACTTCAGTGACTATGGATTTAAAGATGAGATGTCTGATTATCTAGGAGGCTGTATCCCTGACCCCCAGGCTAATGAGACTGTGGTACATGAACGCCCTGACCCCTGTCCACCCGGAACTCTCTACAGATACACCAAGGGGTAACATGAAGTTCTGACCTCAAGTTTTAAATATTGTAAAATATTTGATACACTGCTCAATCTTTCTGTCTTCCTCATCTGAAAACATGATGGAGCTAGGCCAGCTTTTTCAGCTTTACTGTCTGAAAAGTGTCACAGGAGATGTGAAAACATGATGGAACTCTAACTCAGTTTTACTGTCTGGAAAATGTCACAGGAGATGTGCAGTGCAAAGAAAGATTAATCTGAAAAGTGTAAAGTTTTTTAGGCAAAGTTTCTCCAAAACTCATTTTCAAAAGGACTAGAATAAACCCTGATTACCAGAGTAAAGCTAGGTAGAAGGTTCAGAATCACTATCCTGTAATCTGATCTTTTCTTTTCATTTTCACGATGGAAGAGAATATATCACAAGAGTCTATGACCAAATCCAGACAGTTTAGGTTTTTAGCCCACCATCACCAGATGGTGGGCTGTTCAAATCGCTTTTTGTCCGTGGTCCGTCGTCCGTCCGTAAACAATTTCTTGTTATCGCGATTTCTCAGGAACTACTGTATGGGTCTTTCTTAAATTTGGTACACAGGTTCTCCTTGGGGTGTAGTTGTGCAAGATACCTTTTCTGGTCCCCATGAAACCTTGTTATCGCGATTTCTCAGGAACTACTGCATGGATCTTTCTCAAATTTGGTACACAGGTTCCCCTTGGGGTCTAGTTGTGCAAGATACCTTTTCTGGCCCGATTCGAAAATCCAATATGGCCACCAGGCAGCCATCTTGGATTTCCCCATGAAACCTTGTTATCATGATTTTTCAGGAACTATTTCATGGATCTTTCTCAAATGCGGTACACAGGTTCCCCTTGTGGTCTAGTTGTGGAAGAGACCTTTTCTGGTCCGATTCGAAAATCCAATATGGCCACCAGGCAGCCATCTTGGATTCCCCATGAAACCTTGTTATCGCGATTTCTCAGGAACTACTGCATGGATCTTTCTCAAATTTGGTACACAGGTTCCCCTTGGGATCTAGTTGTGCAAGATACCTTTTCTGGTCCGATTTGAAAATCCAATATGGCCACCAGGTGATCATCTTGAATTTACCCTTGATACATTGTTATCGTGAATTCTCAGGAAATACTTCATGGATTTTTTCTGAAATTTGGTAGCCTAGTTGTGCAAGATACATTTTTCGGTCCGATTCTAAAATCCAAGTTACGCTTCAAATTAAAACGGTATTCCCGAGTTGTGACGTTGCATCACAGAGTAGGCGGATCAAACGGTGGGGCACATTCTATATATTGACTATATAGAGAATATCCATACCTTCACCTTCTATATCAAGGAGTTCAAATGATTCCGAATTAAAATGTATTTCTTCAAATTTTAAATCAGTTTACTTTAGTCCATGCCATTGCAAGTGAATTGCCCCACTGTTTCGTCTGCCGACGGGTCGGCTACACGAAGGGATGTCACTCTTGTGACACAACCTCACATCTCGACAACTAGACTACTGCGTGTTTCGATCCAAGAGAGATAATCAGGATTCAGACACTGAAGTCTCAAAATTACTGCACATTCCGGATCTCTTCAGAATTAAGTTTTGTACCATCTTATTATTTTCGAGCATGGTATCTTAAAAGAGGTAACTCAAACTAGCCCAGTAAAGATAACAGAAATAGCATTCGATCCTCATTATAAAATCTTAAGTATGTTTCATAGCTCATGCGAAAGTTTCAAAGAGATTTGTCTTCGCTTCCATTCGAAATTCTGCAAACAAAATTGCAAATCATTCGTTTGTTCTTAGTAACAATGGACAAAAAGATCCTCTTGTCATTAGCTTACAATTATCGGATAATGGTGGGCGCCAAGATCCTTCAGGATCTCTCGTTTCATTAGGGTCAGGATGGTGCCATGTCGAAGGATTTGTTGCATGTCAAAAGTACATGTACATGCATTTGGCTGATCGTTAGTCCTGGAGTTTGGGCTTGGCATGACACATTCGAGAGCAAGACCTCCGCTCATTACACGTCTTCATTAATATGAAGATTGCACACCATTCTTCTTCACTGAGCAATACATGTACTTGGTTGCTAAGAGTTGTTATATATGGATAAGTATTGGTACATGTGTTTGTGTGTCCTTTTCTGACAGGTATCGTAAGGTACCGGGTGACACATGTCAGGGAGGAGATGAAGGGAGGTTTGAGGCCCTGCTCTACTCTTGTCCACTCACAGGTATGTCCAGTTCCAGGTATGAGGAACACCTCAGCAAATCTGATCAAAACATGATCAACAATGAGGTCAAATGGATATGGAACATTTCATATCTCAAGACCATTCGGTGACCTTCTGCCAAGAAAATAGCTGACCAATCAATGCAACTGACCATGTTTCTACATGTATTCAACCACTTCACTTGATATGACCTGTTCACCAGAAATAATTGACATTCTTCGATAAAGCAAAATTAGAATTGCCATGCTGCAATGGAACATATTACCAATCCATAACAGTTACAAATGGCGATAAATATACTTATGAGGGAAATTTGCTTTGTATTTGCCCAATAATGACAGATCTACATTCTGTAGGTTGGATTGCAATGAGTTTAGACATCAATCAAGCTGTTTTTACATTGTACTCACAATCCTGAATTTTCCAGAACGAAGCGAGTTCATGATTTACACAAACCGTCGTCAGATTCATCGTCTGGACATGGTGGACTCCTCTATAGACACGGTCCTGGTAGACAGCTCCCTGGAGAATGCTGTGGCTGTAGAGTTTGACTATGCAGGCAACTGTCTCTTCTGGGCTGATATCACATTCGATGTGATCAAGGTAAGAAATAATAAGATAATGTAAGGAATTATATTGATCTTGGTCAGTCTCCAGCTTATTGCAGATATGTGGTTTTATTGCAGCCTGCTGGAAAAGAATCACACAATTGCAAGCTGAAGCAGTTGCAAGTATCCTAAGGGTTTCTTTATCCCCTCCGGCATTTATGCCTGGGGGATCATTGTGATGCAGCCACGGAAGTCTGTCCATCCGTCCATCCATCTTTCTTGGCAATGAAACTCATTGATACGGTTTACACGATTCTTGGTGGATATTATCAGCACAGTCTGAAGATGCGCATGTGCTCTTCCCATTGACGGAGGATTTTTCCTTGCTGAGTTATTGCCCTTTAATTTTCAAAATACTGTAGATTAAATATTATTTTGTCAAACTCTTACTAAACTTTTGATTCGGTTCACACCATACTGGATAGATGTTATCGGCACAGTCGGGAGATGTGCATGTGGATTGATGAAGGAGTTTTCCTTTAACTGTGTTTTTGCTCTTTACAGTTCAAAACACTGTAGATATAGATTAAATGATATCTTCTTGTCAACACAACTCCTCCTGCACTTTTGATTCTGTTCACAGGATACTTAGTGGATATTATCGACACAGTCTGGAGATTCGCAGGTGCTCTTTCTATTGACGAGGGATTTTTTCTTACAGAGTTATTGCCTTTTACAATTCAAAATACTGTAGATTGTAAGATATCTTGTCAACGCAACTCCTACACCTTTTTATATAGTTCACATAATACTTGGTGGATATTATCGGCACAGTCTGGAGATGCACATATATGCTCTTTCTGTTTACAGTGAATTTCCCCTTACTGAGTTATTGTACAGTTCAAAATATTGTAGATTAAATGATATCTTGTCAAAGAAAGTCCTCCTACATTTCTGATACAGTTCAGTGCTGTAACTTCAGGTTTTCAACTGGTTGCCCAAAGGGCAAGTATCACTTGAGACTTACTTGCCCCCATCAGAGTCAACTTGCTTCCAACTTGACCAAATCGGGGAGCATATAAACGTAATAAAAAAGGACACAAAATGTTGCATTTCCAATTTCAAATCAACTTTAATTTTATTGCAGGAAAACAGACCTGCACTCACTGGCTTGATTTTATTACATCTACAATATTAACACATTGTACTTTCTAGTACCTTTCACATATAATGACGTAGTTAGGAGAATGAATTGACTGATAATCTCGTGATCAATAATCTCATTGCAGCAATGTAGCGTATACTGTAACTACGATGCTGCAAGCTTGATTTTCTATAGCTTTGACATGTTTGACAGCCATAAATAAATGGATATGTTTTGAAGTTCTCTTCAGACAATGCAGGATTTGATGACACACAATACTTTCGGCAGACCGTACAGATCAGAACTGTATCATTTCCCTGTCCCGATTTTTTGTGTTGCAAGAAGCCACGAATTTTATGCAGATCGTCAGCACTATAGATGTCATTGAGATCGTTCTCGACCAACCATGGATACTCCCGCGCCCAGGATTGAACAAAAGTTCCTTGCCGTTTCTCCCTGTCGTAATCTTGGTTACATTCAGCCGACGATTTCGGAGATGTTACTTGTGGTTTTGGTGTGAAGTTTGATAAAAACCGCTCCATGGGTTCTCCATGTTGGAGAGAACTTCCCTTTCGTTGCTAGGCAAGACAGTCACGCAGCATGATCAGCAGCGATTGGTTCACTGAAAATAATACGTCACTAATTTATGGCACACTTCGAGAACCATTGTTGGAACACTTCCTCCAGGTTCGTTTCGAAGTGATTGGATATTCCCGAATAATTATACTCGTCACTGTTTCACTGAATTATGTCCCTTGACAAAGTTCGACTTCCGGCACCACAACGAGGTTGGATTCTAATTAAATTTTCTGTCTATTCATAGCATGAAATTACTCTTGAGGTTTGCCTCTGACATTTTCAGGTTTACACAACTTTAATGGTCACTTGCCCAGTCGGGCAAGCTACACACCAATGTTAAATGCCCCCCGTAATTTTAACTTGCCCCGGGCATGCGGGCAGGCGTTAAGTTAAAGCACTGCAGTTCACATAATACTTGGTGTATATTATCGGTATAGTCTGGAGATGGACATGTCCTTTGATGTGATGTATTGCACATCACTGATTTCCTAGACACAGAAATGCGCTGTTCTCCTCCTTCCTAGACTGACACTGGGGTCGGGGGGATACACCATCTTCTGATGTCTCTCGTTTATAGAAATTTCCATTATTTTACCCCTCTGACAATTGTCATCAGCATGTATGTCCATGTCTATCTTTTCGTTTGCACCCAGGGATTCATAGACGTCCATTCTTACTACCGTTAAACGGTAGTAAGAAAATGTCAAAAACTGAATACAGACGGTAAAAAACTCAAAAGTGTACGTTTTGGGCAAGAAATACTCAATATTTTTGATTAAAACTCAATCCTCGAAATGGTGCAAATTATTTCAATGATGTGAAATCCATCGCCGATCCTTCGACAATCTGGCTTCGAATGTTAGGGGATTTTCAGTTCTAGAAATAATTGCCAAAGTTTTGCCAATAACACGCTTGATACAGAAAGCGGAAGTAAACTCAGGTGTGAGACATGCGCAGATCACGATGACGACGATATAACAACAGGGTCTCGACTACAGTCATAGGGCGCACACAGTCTGCGACACGTGCTTTACAACAGAAGATTGGCTAACACCAAATCAAGCGCTCCCATTTGTCGCTGATTGATAGGAAATCTGTACAACCTGTGAAGAGCAACTCTGCAGCCCAACATGAACTTGAGCAAGAGACTACATAGACTCGACAAACTCCACGTGCTTTCTGTTTCAGTTGGCGGGACGACGGAAATACGAGAACAAATTTACCATGTGGTTTTCTTCGCTGATAGTAGTGCGATACACTTTGAAATAAAACTACCGGCTGTGTTGTAAAGTTAAAATTTGAAAAGAAAACTCTTTCCATTGACGTACATGACAGAAGGAGCTTATGCGGAGTCCAGTTTTCGTTTTTATACTTTCGTAATTTGTGAATCTCCAAAGACTGACCTGTCAGTATTCACCATCACACAAACTATATTCAGATTATGGTCGAAATATTGCTAAATGCCTGGACCAAAATGATTTAATAATAAAAAATACACTGTTTTATTATAATTATAAAACTTTTTTAATCGTTGTAAGGACGAAAACAGGAATCTTGAATAAAGTGGCAACTTTTAGAGTCCATTTAACCCAGGTTCTGGCGGTTGCTTACATTGATGACATCCAGCATTTTGTTAAATTCTGCGTAACCTTTTCACGTAACCTTTGGGTAACGCAGTCAAGGTTGGCGTAACCTAACCAATAGGTTACGCACCTGCAGTACCCGTAACCTTTTTGGGGGTGACGCAATGATCTCTAATGTCATGGCCTGTACCATTGGACTAGATTCTTTTCCATCACACAATGTTTTTAATTTATGTCCAAATTTAATGTCTTCATTATATTTCTCAAGTTAAACATTAACCAACAGAAAACTTCTTAAAATTTTATTTCAGTATTTCATTATAAATATCTATGATACATAAGAACTAAATAAAACACGTTACCAGCTTCACCTGAATGCGCTATTAACGTTTAATTAAGACTGCCACGAAGCGTCGCAGTTCGCGGCAGTCTTATTGAATCAGCTTGGTCTCATGGGGGCCAAAATCGCTTTGTCCGCAAGATTGCGAAAAAACAAAGCAGAGTTGAGACTTATCGTCACAGTGCCAAATGTGGAGAAGAACTAGAAATTCGTACCAATTTGGGCTGTCTCAAATAAATGGAAGTCTGTTTTTCATGCCCAAATTGTTTGTGTAACATTCTAAACCGGAAGCTGAAAATGCAATATCCCCCCGAAAAAACTGCGCGGAAATCTCTTTGCGCATACTGTCAAATGGGCTCTCGCGAGACTTTTACGACAGCTTCTTGAAAGTGATCTCCCTTTATGTAATTAATCTGCTCGTTGAGGGCGCTGTGGTTAGCGAAGCTTGAAAGGCAAAACTAATGGATAAATAAAAAGAACTGCACTGGATTGATGGCACGATCTGGCCTTAGCCCGAAAACATCGGCTAAGGAGTCTATTTTTTTATGTCATCTACGGTAGTAGATACATTATATAGGCATGAATTTCCCCCAGCAAAAGTTTAAAGATAACCTTCCGCCTTCCGACCAACGTACACATCCTAAGGAAAGAGTTCTTGAGCTCATCCTTGATAGCGACTATATTTCATGTTTTTCGTGATATTATTTTTCAGTCTTGGGTTTGTTACTTTGATAATATATATGTTACAATAATCGAGTACATCTTAAAATGTTGTCTTATAGCATTTTACTTGTTTCAGTGTCTTAAGTTCGCGCGTAAGGCGGCAGGGAGGTTGTCCTCGAGTGATTTGACTTCACCAATGCTGCGAACCTATTCTTTTTTCAGGCGGCGTCTTAGTTCAATAGAAACGCTATATATAGTGCATTATTTTAACCACTAACTTAATCTCCCTCTCTTGTTTGTAATGTTTTCATCAAATTAATGTTGACAAACCGTGTTGCTAGACATGTTAATTTTATGCATTGGTGCCAAAATCGAGCGCCTCGTTTTCCAGGGGTTTTGTTTTGCTCTCCGAGATCACAGCTTACTTTGTAGCCCCTCAGTCGTGTATGCTGATTACAATACAGTCTCTTCCCTTTCAATGCTGAATTAAGCTACACTCTGTAGATTTCTATGGACGGGTCAGGGGCACGGTTCTATGTCTAGGCAGGCTGCAGGTCAGTCTAAAATAGTGAGATCATCAGGGAGACGGTGTGTTTGTGGCGAAATTTTTTTCTTCTGAAACTGGGGTCTGATTCTTCAATGAAATAGATATGTATTGCACTGAAAGCGTAATAATCTTTCATTAATGTAGAAAGTATAAATTGTCGTTTATTCGAGCAGAAGATCCCGAGAGAAGCAATGTCTTTTGTTGAAAGATATCTTCCACAACCTGTTGCCCCCTTCCCCCATATTAGTAGGCTCTACTGATAAGCTGACCATGCAGTTGTCCACGTGCTATCCTTTTGACGTTAGATTCAGACTTTCAGAAATACCACTGCGCAGCAGAATGGCTATAGCAGGGGTTTACGTGGAGTACGATACTATAAATATCTGGCACATTATCTTCTGTGTAATGTATGAAAACATGGGGTATATCAGATATTTAGTGGTAATTAATTGATTCAAAATTACGACTCAGTTCACTATTTCAGGTTACTATGCTATTCATAATACAATAATACATACATGTAATGCTACCTTTATGTGAATTGCCCTTCATCGTAACCCTCGCCATTCCGCAGAGCACTCTCCGCATATGCGATCGCCTGTGTTATATTATTGCGACGATGAGCAATCGCCAGCGGAAAGCGACAGACATCCAATTGAAGACCTGCAGATTGGGTTTCAGTTCATGGAAAAGTGCATTTGTGCCGACCGTTGTCTCCCAATAATGCAAGCAGACAAACACAACATCAGAAGCTGTCTCTCTTATTAAAACCAAATATATTCGTAAGAATAGGCAGTTCAAGGAGACGTATTTTACCATCGACCCAATTTTTTTTTATTGACAACAACAACAACAACATCATGTTGCGACCAACGGCAAAAAAGTACCGTCGCTAAGTGATTTTACCGTTTGCCATGGTTAATTGTGAGAGCTGTTCATGCAGGGTTTTTTATCTATCACCAGTACGGGAATTCATCTAATAATTCAACCACACTATTAGAATTCAATCACCTCCATTTTTGTGGACAAAATTGAATCAGTTGTTCTAATAACTTTGATTCCCCTCTAAAATCAGTAAAATTACTAAGAAAGAATTATTTGCATGATTTTGGACCATTTTGTCAACTTCCGGTTCCAATAAATTTGATCACCCCTTGATTTATTGGTGGAAAAGTTCACTGTCTGTGATTGAATTATTGATGTATTTTGAAGTTGCTGAAAAAAGAGTGAGTAAAAGAGAGGGTGAGGAACAGGGAAAACTACTTGTAACAGAACATATATAATGTTAGCCTGTTTAACAGTTCCATCTCTTCTTTGCGTGATGGTCTAGCTGTCAATGTGTATCAGTGGTCGAAATATTCAAAATAATCTACGTTGAAGTATTCAGTATTCTGGATGGAACAGAAACAAAGGGGAATTTCTTTAGTTGTGGGCATTTTTATTGACCAGTGAAATTTGACTGACAAATATGCTGTCCTCATTGAATCTCAAATTTTAGTAGTGGTGACTGGACTGGTCTTTATTCAGGGGCAAAACAAGTAATATGTAGCACTTAACTCCTCTGCAAGGGCGTCGGAAGCAGTACGGCAGGTACCGTACCAATTTGGCGCAAAAAAACTAAAACTTGTGCAATGAATTAACACCCCACTGCCTATAATAATTATATCGGCTACGAATATGTCTAGCTTACTTTACTTTACATATATTTTTCTAATCCAGCATCGCAGAAAACCACCATCGATTGCGTTTTCATGGTAAAAGGATTACGAAAGAACTAAAAATACACTTCATTGTAGAGTGATTTTATTCACCAGAAATCGCTCTGAACGCGTCTCCGGGGATCTAGGCCATAGGACTTCCGGGGTCCAGGCTGTCTCTCAACACTCGCCTGAAGTGCTATTATATTAGTCCCCCCCCCCCCGTCTCCTAAGGCTGTACCACTTCCAATTTGCTTCCAACGCCCCTGCTCTGAGATGGTTCAATCATATTTTATTACCAGGAAACCATGACAATATTTCATTGAAATAAAGAGAAAAATCTTAAAAGTAATGGAATTTCGTGTCTGGTTGAATTTTGTCATGGAGAACTGGAATGAAATTCGAAAATGTTAGGCAGGTCAACATTTGACAGGATTTTTTTTTTTTTTTTTTTTTTTTAACCCTGGACGTAACACTGGGCATCTATTAGTCAATGACCCTGATTTCACGAAACTTTGCTCCTGCATTTCCATGTGGTCCCGGAATCACGGTGCGTAGATTAGGCCATGCTTGATGCTGATTGGTCAATAAAACAACTCGAAAACCTATATTTCAAGGGAAATTCACTTTTTATCAAACACAGTCACATGACAGTCAGAGCAACAGAGGCGCCCTGTGTTTTAATTCCACCATAGCAAAAAGGCACAATCAATCAGTGTCTAGTCTTGCCTTGAGCGCTGAACTGCAATAAAACAGAGATTGCCAAGTTCTGTTGAGGATGTAACAGTATTTCTAAGGTTGCTAAAATTCAGCGTCTTTGGATGATTTACGGCCCATATTTGACGGATTACAAGAATCTTTGGGTGACAGCATGCACAACAAGCCTCTATTATGGAATGAATGAGAATGTAAACAGATTTCTGTAAAAATGTACACAGATTATGTCAAGTAGAGGACGTTCATTTCTAGAGGTTGAATTTTTTTTTAAATTTCAGGATTTTTTCATCAGGTTAGGAGAAGATGATCCATGGAAAAAAAATAGGGGGTCACCATACTCGTTAAAAAAATATGGTAGCCAAAAGCATGTATACCACTTAAAAGCCATAACACTGAATACATAGGGAAATTTGGATTTTTCTTCTTTGATGCTCAATAAATCAAACTTCCCAAGGTCAAATTTTTCAAATTTTTCCACATATAGTGCTTGTTAAATATGTAATAAAAACAGGGGGACACCATACTTTCTTGGAAAATATTAGCGGTATAACAGATAAACTGAGCCTTTTCAGTCCTATTTCCAGGAGGGGGTGGGGGTGGGGAATCGGGGTGGGTGTGGAGAATATTATTGAAGTTCCAATTATTAGCCATTCAGAAGTTTTCTTTTTTTTGAAAGTGAATAGGAGTGAATTTGGGGGTATTCCGGAGGAATAATTTTTAACCTATGGAGCACTTTGCACCCTCCAACCGTTGAATTTAAAATGCCAATTTTTGGGTCTGTCCCATCACACTATCGACCCACCAGTAAAACGCATAAATGGTTGTGTTGTGTCTTTTGTTGATTTTTATTCCATTTTGAGATGTCTGCATACTTTTGTTAGGAAATTCAGCTTGTTTTGAAAAATCCGACAAATCACCATGTTGTAGCCCCATAAGAGCAGCGAAATGAACGTCCTCTACTCCCTTAACAGCATTGTACGCTGATAAACAGCTTGTATCACTGACGTCGGTGATACAAGCTGAATAGGATGAGCGTAACAGCATTGATGCTCATTCAATTTATGTACCAGTTTCGTTCCCGTCCGAAAATTATTTTTATATATTTTTATATTGATGGATCTTCATTAAAATACAGCTGTGTTGTCTCATATCTGCAGATGTCGCAAAAGATCTACTTATACTTTATTTCTCTCAAACGAGGCCCTGACTCGATTACTGTCACTGGATATCTGCACATGCATGAATGTATAAACTGAGACATGATCTCGCTACATTATTACATTCAAGCTGGATGGAAGGTGAGCCTGTTCTGAATTGGTAAACCGAAATCCATCCGTATTCATTTACCCCAAATTCGCTATGGTAAATCCACTAGCAGATTCAGTAGTAGATTACATCCCAAAGCCTATAGGCTCTAGTTATTTTTGGTTGTTATTGCGGACCCCTTTAGCCCGAATCACATATACAGACTGAAAAGGAAAAAAATAAATAAGACCGGAGTCGCTCGAGATCTTTAACTGCACACAGCGTGGGGAATTGAGACAGACGCACAAAAAGCATTTTGTCGAATAAATAATATGATTTGGCATCTCCAGCACTATGACAATCACCTAATGACTCCTTTACTTAGATGGAATCTGCCATCAAACAGGGATTTTGTCATTTTGCCGTTGGGTTTCTTTCGCCATAGTTTACAGGGACATGCGCAGAATGGGGTTGGTCTTCTTACTCACGTCATCAAGAACCAATAAGCGACGTGTGTTTATTCACGTGATCAGGAAGGTCACGAGATCAAGGTCATTCTCACAAGATGGCAGAAAGGCGCGAAAACGTTAAAATCAATGGAAGTTTTTTCTCACACATTTGATCACTTTTTGTCAGCATCAAAACAGTCATGAGAGATGGTACATGGTTAAAGAAGCTAAGGTCGGTCAAACTGTATCAAATTGGCATATTTTTTCTCTCCCGTTTCGTTATTTTCGTCAGCGAAATGCCGCTTTTCGCGCATAAATTTTGATCGCCAAAATTTAACCTAGGCGCGATCTGGGCTGTGATAGGAATGCCACGCCCCCTTACCTATTTTCACCTATCACAGCCAGAGTTTCTGGGTTAGATCTGGCCTGTATTTCTATCAAGTGTTCATGCCTGGCAAGAGTAATTCGATAACCAGAACGAGCGGATTGATCGTTTTATGGCGGAGAATAAAAGCCGAATTAAACTTTGTCACTTGAGTATTTTAATCGGAACAAAATCGTGCTTGCCAACACGGGCAGCTAACACATGAACATGAACGTTGCGTTGCCCGTGTCGATTTTGACTTGCTCCAGACACGCTAACGTAGCACTCGCGAGTTGATCTAGTGAAGGAACAACAACAACATTGAACAACAACAATTATTTTGCTTGATTATTTGTCACGACATTTTCATTTGGGAACTCGACTTATCTCTTGAAGAATTCAATATTTATCCACTATAACACTTTTTTTTTTGTGCGTGTTTCCCCATCGATAAAAAACAATTGTTTGGGGCAAAACTCAATTTCAAAATTTCTCAAAAATTCTATTTTTCAAATTGAAGTTTTTATTCTGGGTTTAATACTAACCATAGGCAATTGTTCCTGTTGGGGGGTCCTTGAATTCATCGGCCTCTCGCGTCAGGCACAGGCAGCGTACTAACATAGATGAAAAAGTGGCTAACCCCCCACCCCCTCTCCCCCCCCCCCAACCTGCTGTTATGATATTTAAGAAAATATCGTTCCAACAAATTTAATCTCATAATTGAATCTTTTGTTGACATGTTTCACTGAACTCCCTAATGGTGAGAGAAATAAGCCCACCGAGTCAACATCCATCTTAGCATGCTGAGGGGATTTCACGTTTCGCTTAAGACTGTCCTTAGCTCAACGCTATGATTCGGCATGTATTCCACATGATGCCACCTCTCGGCTGCAAAGGATATATTTCTGGAGGGACATAATCCTGTTCGAAAGTTGTTCCTGAAGCATCAAGTCACATACCCGCCGCATTTAAACGAGCCAATGAAATTATCTGTATTTAAATATTTTGACCTGGGCATTTCAGACATGTCAGTCTCACTTGAGTGCAGAGGCGCAAGACTAGGGGATTCTATGCGAGACAAAAACGAAGTTGTGCGAATCAGCTACTTTAGTTCTCACTCTAATGGAGCATGCTTATTTGTTTTTCTTAAGAAAAATCATATTACAAACGACCTTACCTATTTCAAAAAAATAAATCGGTGACAGTTAACAGGAAAATGATATGCTTTTTATTTTGTGATAGGGGCATTTCGAGGCCCACTAAGAGATCATTTCAGTGGATGGCTTTCTGGAGGTGTGTCTTCGTTTTATGAATGTGATTGCGCCATTGTCGGATCTCACGGGACCAATCGGATGTGACCAATTGGGAAATGCCCTAATATACTCGGATATCACCCATTACTGCATGGCTATGAGCAGAAGTTTCTACGTATGATCATGCCATGCGTTAGGATGATGATCAAGATCATGAAGTGAGGACATTGATCTTGGCAATGCAGAGCTAGAGGAAGGAGATAAATCTGTCCGTGTCGTCAACGTCTCCCGATCGAGGGAAGAAAAACGTGTGTTCAAATTCTACAATGCATGAAAAAATGGAGAAACTAGTTGGAATACATGACAGTATGGTGATAAAAAAAATTTCAGAAGGGGTGACAAGCTGAAATACCAGGAAGACAAGTAAAAAAATAGTTACTTCTGGACGGTAACTTTTAAAAACCTGAACGCAAATTTGGTATGTGGATAACGAGGATATCACTCGAGATTGCTTTCCATGCTGGGTACTGAGGTTCCAAGCCAAATCAGTAGTTTCAATGTCAGTGGACTCTGATTTTCATTAAAATTTACTCTGAAGCATCAAATTAATTAATGGGATAAATTATAAAATTATTGTGCTTCGTACCTTTCATCCTGTTATGATTGTCAAAGGTAACTAAAGCATTACACATAACACAACCTATACACATGATCAAATTTTGGGAAATAGGAAAAACTATGTATTTCTAAAGATCACAGTCAAACATCAAAACCATAAAATCACACAGATAACGGCAGTCTTTCGAAGTCCACGAGTTCTAGTTATATTTGGATTTTACAGTGAAATGTATCAGAGGTGAAGTGTGCCAGACCTGTTGACAGTTTGTGGGTTTATGTGGTGTTTGACTTCAGTATTACAGAAATTATTTGTTAATATCTTAATTGGTAGGGTGGTAAAAATATCCAAAAACTCAATATCAGCTTGTGGATGGGCCGTAAAAACTTGGAAAACTCAATTTGAGCATAAAAAAAACTCAATATTTTGTATTGGGTAGTAAAAATTTGGACTACTATGAATCCTTGGCACCATATCTCAAGACGGACAATGCCTTGGAGCACCAAGTGTATATCACACATGAGAGACAGAATTTAGCCAATCAGTGAAATTGACCCATTTCTTCCAGATTACCTGGTCAAAATTGATCAATTTGTAACTAATTGCTTAAGCCACCAAATTGCTTGTTCCTTTAATAACCAGGGCCCTATGTAAATGCCCTCCCCCATGCCCAAAGGACAAACGGTTATCAGTTTTTTGCATCGTTCACATTCTGTTTACGCAATCACTAGCCTATCATTGAACAAGCAGTATAATAGCACTTAATATTTAGTTATTCCTGGGAAATGTTCAGATCCAAAGAAGTTGGAAAGGGTTGTGGGGAGAAAATGAAAGAAAATTGCTGTTGCTGAAAAGCATGCATTGACCTCCCTTGTCTTTGCAGCGGCACTGTCTGACGGGGAACACGTCAATCACCACCATAGTGCAGGGACGGCTTGACACAGTGGAAGGCCTGGCTTTTGATTGGATGGGCCAGAATATCTATTGGATAGACTCGGGCAACAAGAAGATTGAAGTGGCCAGGAAGGATGGTCAGTTACGGCGTGCGTTAATCAATGGAACAACGTATTTGGATAAACCTCGGGCACTAGCCCTGGACCCTCTGCATGGGTGAGGAGCTACTCCAAGAATTGAAACAGCGTATTAGACTCTGTGTTGAGTGGCATGGGTAAAATCAAAACTTGTGCAAGAGGTGGTGAATGTGGTAAATTTTTCAAACCAGAAATGCACATAATATTATAGATAGCCAAAAAAGTTAAGAAGCGGAACAACATTGTTCTGCGATGGTTTCCTTTGAACTCTAAATATGGCAAAGGTTGGTTGAATTGCTTTTCAAACAGGAAATATTCGTCTTTGAATAGCCAATCAAATTCTAATTTTGAGAAAATCATAAAGGGGCACACTTGTTGATTCTCTGAAGTGGGACTGAAATTTTTTTTAATGCTATGACATTGTATTCTGAAGAAAAAATGTATTAACATTTTGTCAATGTATCACATTATGTCATGTATGTAGTATTCGACTGTTGAGGGTCTGGATTTTGATTGGATGGGCCAAAATATCTGCTGAATGGACTTGGTATTTGAAGACGTGTTTGACAAAACCATGCTAAGTCTTGAACATCAGTAGAACCCAATTACACGAAGCATCAGCCTGCCAATGTAGCAATCTTTGTAGCAAAACTGAGTATTTTAGAATTTGCTTGCTATTTGATTTTGTGACTCTGGGTTAGGCTGAGATGCAACCCCTACAAGATAATTTATATTGTATTATCAGGAATTAAAAAAAAATATTCTGGATGCTCAATCACAGTTTGATAAACTGTTTCAGTGCTTGTGAATGCTGAATGCTGGCCATACTTGACCTCCAGAACCCTGCCCTATTTATTGTGTCTGGCTACTTTAACTGGAAATTCACATGTCTATATATTGTATAGTCTCCCATCAAATTGAAACTGTTCTATTCATATTTTTTCAGATACATGTACTGGACTGACTGGTCAGATACTAACCCCCGTATTGTGAAAGCCTGGATGGACGGCAATGTCAACTCTGTACAGACGATCGTGTCTGGGAAGTCTGTCGTTTACTGGCCTAATGGTCTGGCCATTGATCATCAGTTATTGCGCCTGTATTGGACTGATGCCCACCTTGACCGTATTATGACCTCAGACTTAAATGGTCAGAACAGACGAGCACTGATCACTGGCTACCAAGTTCCACATCCGTATGCCATTGCTGTGTACAAGGTACTGAATAAAGATATAATTTTTTCATACTTGAATTTTTTCAGGGAGTCTGTTTTCAGTTTCTAATATCTGTCATACAAGTTTAGGAGATTGCTGTGATAGAGCCTTGTATTTTTTTACCAAATCTTGTGTGAGGTAACACAAAACTCCGGAAAGGAAGTACATTAAAATGTCAACCAGTGATTGAATATTGATTTTATACATCGTGTCCAGCATCAAAATAGCAGCCTGGAGCCATGCAGTTTCTACCCCACCCGAAGTAACATGTACTTGTATTAGTTAGCCGTTGTTTGAGATTATTAAACTGATATGTATGCTGAATGTACAATGATCCCATAGTGGTGGCTTCTCGTAAAAAACTGCAGTACAGCATAGATTCCATTCAATCGTTTCAGAACCTGATATACTGGACGGATTGGTCTAAACGAGCCATAATGTCAGCGGATAAGACGACCGGTCTGGATATCCAACGGTTCCACCAAGTTGCCAATATTATGGACATCAAGATTATGCATTCTCAGTCTCAGAATGGTATGACACACATGTAAAACAGTGAAGATTGACTGTACATAAAATAGAACCTTTCCCTTATAATAACTTTCCTTCTCAGTCCTATTATTGATCAATAAAGCAAGGATTACTGGTCTTGTCAAACTTTGGTAGAAATTCTTATGAAGTACATTTCATCTACTAAACTACCTGTGGCAGACAACAATTTTCACTTCTTATACACCCGTCATGTGATGAGGGGTGTACTTATACACCCGTCATGTGAAGAGGGGTGTACTTATACACCCGTCATGAGTGTATAATGTGATAGTGATTACTGTCAGTCTGTTAACTTTGACATATCTCTCTGATCAGTCAAACAACCAGTGAGTCATTGTAAATTATTCTGTTTACGGTAATTCCTCTAATAAATCGATCACCCTATCGGTATTCGATCACCCCCGATTTTTGCAGAAAGATACGATCGGAAGTTGTAATAATTCAATCACCCCCGATTTTCAGAAGATCCCGTTTGTAATAATTCGATCACCCGCCAAATGTGCCTACCGTTGACGCGTATCATTGACACTGGAAAAATACAGTGCGAGACATGATAGAAACATACATACAGCATCATTACCAAGACGTATGGCGGGCGAAACAACTTTAGACCTAGAAAAAGGACTTATTAATTAACAGGACCAAAAATAATTAAGTGGGTTTCATGATAAAATAAGACGAATGCACTTCCGGATGACGGAGAATAGTCTGTAGTTTACCTCACAGGCCTCCTGCTGAAGTTGGTCAAACAGAGATCGCGTTTGATAACAGTGTTATTCAGCTCATGCTCGAGTATTCACAAACTCCAATTAGCTGCATTGTATTGAATCACACCTTGCATGAATATAATTTAAAACAGCTCGCTTGTATGCCGATTAGGTTTCACAAATACTGGTATTGAAAACTGGTCACTTGCTGATTCATTCCACAAAATGCCATTGTTGTTTTCCCGGCTTTGTTTGGATAATTCCGTGGATTAAACAACATATCTGATTATTCTGCCTCAGTCTACCTTAGGATCACAATCTTGATTGATTGCTGAACCGGGGATGTTCATGCGATATGATTTACACCTTCGATGATAAACTTCATTCACTGAGTTCACGATATACCAAAACGGTGATCTTTGGGCTTTGTACATCTGTACTTTTAGACTCGACGAGCCAGGTTATCAGCGACTTTGACTTTTCAGAAGTTCCCATTTGAACCCCTTTTCGCTGGCAATTTCCCATGCAGTTGGTGAAGCCAAGCAAAGATAAACCCCTTCTTCACCCCAGATGAGCGACTTGCCCATTAATATGTAAATAGGGTCTGAATTACCAGTGATTTTCTGAGACGGCTGGCAATATTACTATAAAGGTGAAGCTGACATCCCTATTATTCTGACCTGGACAAATCGACTTGGAAGTGTCCAGTTTGTGTTGTCTGGCACAAGGCCAAAACTCAAGTTGAGAGTTCCAGCCAAGTGAGAAAAAAAGGTTCTTTGATCTTGGATTGAGACCGTGACATTTAAGACTACACGAAACCACATTCCAGGCATGTCCATTATTATTCAAATTACCCAGAGCTTGGGTTAGCCCAAATTGTTTACAATATGCCAAACAAGGCAGAGTGTGGGGCCAGGTTTGATTGTACAGCCCTTAATTGACAGGCTGGCTTGTCTCATTTCAAAGCTGTGATGAATTTTGTTGATAATGGCCCAGTCTAAACTCTTGTATACAAATTGAAGAGCCCCCAATATTCTGAATGGTTTTCACCTCATTGTCAGAAGGCTATATTCACTGCAATGAATTAATGAAGTGACGTCTAAAAGAAAATAACATTTGTGTGCGTGTGTGTTCATTTCATTTCCCTGCATCACATTGTTGCTGAAATGAAACAAAGCAATACATTTGTCTAATGATCTGGGACCATATTCGTCCGAGAAATGATCCAGTAGGTGCATGGCAAGTAGACAGGCATTTTCGCCTCCAACCTCCTGCTAACGAGAACCCAGGTAGTGAATTATGATCATAGTTCTATCATTTGGAGAATTCGCAATAACAAATACTGAACCTTTAGTGTTTTATTCCTGTGTCAATGCATATCGTTATTCACGATTTTGTTGTACAGAGCAAAGTTCGTTGTTTACAAGTGTGTCATGCTACAAATTATAACCAAGTAGCATTCTCTCAAATAATATTCACCATATTGACCAATTAAGGGAATAGGTCAAGGTGTTTTATTTCATATACAACGAAGGAAACTTAACAAGCATTCCATAAAGTGTCGTGTGTAGAAAACCGTGGGATCAACGTGTATATTTCCCCCCGACGCGATCAAGTTAGGATAATATTATGAGTCCCATGTGTATACATTTTCCGCCATGCTGAGAAAAAAACTCAAAAAACTTTTGCGGCTACCGGTATGACAAAACAACTATTCTGAACCGAATATTGCATCTCTGATATTTTGTGAAAAGTATTGTATGATTTGATGGCATGTAGTAAAGTTTTGCGTCGATACACGTCTTCTGTATTTTACTTAGAACACGTTTCCATTCATGACCGAGATGACCTAAATCTAAGTCTGACAACATGCGCGAGTATTGTGTAACTCGTGAACTGACGATTTATCGATAAAAGCGTTGTTTTACATATCCGATCATAAGTTTCCGAAAAATCGTGGGTGCAGGCCAATCAAAAGACAATTATCCAGCTATCATAATAATATTTACTATAATTTATCTTTTGGAGCCGCGTTTGGAAGCAACAGTGGGTTACGGCAACAACAACAACATCACACAAATTACTAAAACTTACAATTCGATCACCCCCATTTTTCGGGATTTGTCGCTTTCAATGATTTGCAATAAATCGATCACCCCTCTTTTTTATCACCTGAAATATCACTTCCGGTGATCGAATTATTAGGGGAATTACCGTATGCCAAAAGTACAGTTTAGAAATCTTGACTTTGATGTCATAGAAGAAACCTATTGATTTTTAGACCTCGGCCAATTTTGGCTGAAGGCTGTTATCTGCTTGGTCTATCCGGCTATCTGGATTATACAGGTTGAAACCCAGGCTTTCTAAATATATAAACATATTCATCTGACGATGGGTCAGATGCTCAGTAAAGATGACAGGTCCTGTGCTCAAGGCTTCCTTAGATTGACCTGGGGTGTTACTGTGCACACAGTAGGTCATGAAAAGAATTAAGGGTTTCATCTCCTCAGACAGCTTGTCATAAGATGACTAACTTGAGGCAGCTGTGGGACCCCAGGTATGAAGAGAAATAGGACTCAAACATTGTGATATGGCTATTGTTGAAAGCGACGTTAATTTCACTCATTCTACTGATCATGTCCAATTGATAGAGACAGTTTTCCAATAAGCAAGTTGTACTGATGAATATTTCCTATCTAATTGTCCCAGTTGATCTCTATGTACATTTTTTGCCGTGTACCAGGTCTTGGTCACCGTCAGTTTCTTAGTCAGTTTAACTAGGTATACATACTACATATACATGTAGCTAGCAGTTTGGTCAAACATGCGTTCGTATGTGCTAGAATCAACAGTTGTGTTCCAGCAATGTGTTAAACTGTGTACTTGTACTCGTTCCTTTGTTGCCACATTCAGGTAAGAATCAGTGCTCCACCAACAATGGAGGCTGTTCACAGTTATGCTTGGCCCGACCCAATGGGGCGAGCTCCAGTTCTTCACAGAACATTCACGGTCAGAATCGTACATGTCGTTGTGAAGATGGCATCCCCTTCAGTCGTTCACCAGGTTCATACGATGAAACTTGTCAGTGTTCTGGGAAAGAGAAAATGATCAATGGAATGTGTGTTAGATCAGGTTAGTATTGCATACACCCCATTGTGCATGCACGAATTCACAGGCTCACTCCACTCTTGTCACTGCCTCCGGTTAACCGGTTCATACTTCATGTGAGAATCACGAGACTATGCATACAATAGCCAAGTCTGGGGACAACAATGTGTCTAGACCTGTGCCTTTTCAGCGACACAAAGACCCTGACAATAGTTCCTACATGAAGTATCGACGGGTTAACCTGACATGCCTGAACCATGACTTCAGTAATTAACAACCATGATTGTGAACCTTTGTGAGGTGTGTATAGTTCATTCAACTTTATGTATTTAGCATTTCTAGTAAAACTTGGAAATTGCCTACAAGGACTGGAATATGAGTTGGAATATTGAATGGTCAATGCCAACACTGTGCAACACGACTCCACCAACATTTCAACTTTTTGCAACTGCATAGCTTCTGTAGCTTTTCACAAACTTCCTGATATACCAAAACCGAAGGTTTTAACATAAGAATGGTGGGAAAAGGTGTATATTTTGTTTTACTATTCCTAGAATTGCCAAAATATCTCATGCACTCTCATTGGTTGGCTTGTGCACTCTCATCAGGGGGCTCATGCACTATCAACTGGGGGCTCGTGCACTCTCACCAGGGGGCTGGAAATTGGCCCCAGATACTGATTTCAATTACCCTGATAGGAAATTAGTTCCACAGAAATAGTACTTATTTTTTACACAGTGAAACTGACCTTACTGACATATGCGTTCGTGTGCAAACACGGATTAACAAGTGAAGAAATTAAAACAATAGCACAGTTCATTTCCCGCCTAATCACCCACGCCAGCACTCAATCACAATAGATCTCCACTTCTTTACTTAGCTAGCTACTGTAAAGATCGTGTGTAAAGCTCCAGCGTATTACGGAAGGATTTTACGTTTACAACGAGTGATAACATCATCTACAAGTCTACAAAGCAACGAAAAGATCAAGTTGGGAAGTATTCTTGTGTATATCTGTCGATAAAATAATGGCCTCTATGTTCTGTTCCGTCTGTGGGAAGTCTAAATCAACGACCGACTTACATTCTGTTTGTCTTGCGTGTCGAGGCAATATTGCTTGTGATTGTACCCATAGATGTCAGGAGTGTCAACAATGGCCCGATGATTTATTTCAAGATTTAATGACCGGGTCTCGTGCGGGTTCCCTTCCCCCTGGTTTAATGTCGGGGACTAATATCATGACTCCGCCCTCCCATTTTATTGAAAATGGGACGGCGAAGAAGCCTGCATCGATTGGCAGTCCTTGGATGGGCCCTTTACGTTCTTTATTAGATAAAGGTATTGCGCCAAGCACTAGTATTTTTGTTTCTGATCTGTCCACAGGTAAAAGGAAGAAACAGGTAAAAGTAATGGGGTCCGTCCTAGATGAAGGTACGGGAGAGTCAGCCGAGGTCACAGTGGAACTAGATCTTCCCGAAAGTGTGTCCCCCATGGAAATCGAGACGAACGAGATGAGGACCACTTTGACTCCGAGCATAAACACTGGTGACGTTGTAAGTACGCCCGTATGTGCTGTTGGGAATGATATCACTGGGGGGACTCCCGCTGGGAATACCCCGATATCTAATAATTCCCAGGTGTCGTTTGTTGGTCGTCAACCAATTTCGACACTCCCTGTTGCTCCAGGGGCAGCCTTAGGCATGGTAAGTGGTGCTGTAAATAACTATGGTGTAATACCAGGTATAGTTAATTTCAGCACAGCAGACAATACCTCTGGTGGATATAGAGACAATGTATCCATGGTCTTACCAGGAGTAAACTCCACGACCTTACGTAATACCCCAGTCACGGGAGTTATCACGCAAGGCCGGGTAGGATTAAATCCCTTGCAATTGAACACCTCTGGGTTGACAAACGCAGGGGATCGAGGTCATTGTTCTGCAGGAACAATGCCAGTTTCACACTTAATACCTCAGAGTGTTAATAGAAACAATACGGCATTGTTCCAGTCACAACAGGGTATGACTGAGAATGGTTCTGGGTCGGGTGTCATAAACCCATATAGGGCTCATTATCAACTTCCTGTCAGCCAATTCCGGTCGCCTGCGGGTTCCGGTATGGTTAACTCCGGGATTCCGGTTAGGACTTTTCGTCCTTCCGGTCCCACTATAAGGAGGCCTGTTGTGACAAACCCCGGTGGGTTGAGACTTCCGGTTCGTCCGGAAATGCAGTGGGCTAGGCCTATTGCATCCCCTTGTAGGCGGGTCTCTAATAGTCCACAAATCAATACGGGAGTTCCGGTTATTGATGGTTCTCTGTCTGCTGTTATTCTGCAAAGAATGGAACAACAGGCAGCTGAACTAGATCAGTTCCGGCGACTCTTGACTTCCGCTTCCGGTACTGTTCAGGTTCCATCCCCGGTTCTGACACAGCTTCCGGTAGTATCGTCTGATCCGATTGATTTGTCTACTGACCCATCGATGAGACGTCAGGGGGTCGCGCAACGTCAATCCATTGAGGATAATGACAGTGATCATGATCCGGAGAGACGTTCATATTCAGAGGTACTAGAAGCTCTGTACGAGTTGTACCCTAATATGTCACGACCCCACCGCCGACATCCTCTCGCCTACATACTATGGCAGAGGCTCCGTCGACAACTACCATGCAGACGTCGTCACTTCCTGCGTCAGATGCCATTCATGGTTTATGTTCCGTTCTTGATACGGTTTTAGCCCAGCCTAAAACAATGCAGGAACGTATTACAAGAACGGGAAAACGTGCACTCTTTAGACCGGCTTCCGCTTCGGCACCACTTCCGGTGGAGAAGCCCACGTCTAGAGCGTAAGGAATTCATGATTCGGCATATGACTTTAAGGCCGCGGAACCGGAACCTGATCTTGCCGACATATGTAAAGGCAACAAGGTCCCTTCCAAGGTCTTGATCCCGCTAACTGATAAGCAGTCTTCTACTATGGAAGAAGCTGCGCGGCAGGGGGTAGCCATAGCCTCTCACATGGACTGGTTTCTAACGGCCATATCCACTGTGTTGAGCAGGTTGTCGCGTTCGCAGTTAGCAGCCAGTAGTAGTCCTGAGCTACAATTACTGGCGGATCTTCAGAACGTGGCTGCTAAAGCTAATGCTGATGCAATGGCTTTAGCCGCGTTCAATGCTGCGATGGTTGTTCATCTGAGACGACAAGCTTACTTGTCTTCCGTTGTCAACCATGCTCCTGATATAGTCATTCGTACTTTGAAGGAGCAATCGCCAGCATCTTCGCTGTTGTTTAATGGCATTATACCGTCTCTAAGGGATACGGTGGAGAAGGCTAAGCCTAATCCTCCGCCTAGAGCGGGTGGTATGGGGACAGGAAAACGTATTTCTACGGACACTTCCGGTCCACCAGCCAAGCAACCTAGGCCGACTACTTCCGCTTCCGGTCCAAAAGGGAAGTCTCAAGCGGCGGGTCGCATGCCACAACAGCAAGGCCAGACCAATCCCAACTATAAGGTAAAGGGAAAGGTCATGGCAAAAAGCAGCAGGGCCGGTGACGATTCGGGCCATGTCAATCTCATGACATGGCGGGACCACGAATTGCCTCAACTTCCGGTCCCGCCGAAATCCAGTCTCCCGGTCGGGGGACGACTTCAAGGATTTTGGCGGAATTGGCAAAAACTGGGGATGGATCCGTGGGTAATCCGTACTATTCGATATGGTTACCCCCTAGAATTTACTATAG